>NKHZ01000052.1:207337-289147 GCA_002895985.1 Sphaceloma murrayae | reverse complement strand
CTTCACGATGTACGGTCGTTGGGATCGCCGCTATGTACAGGCTATATAGCAACCCAACAATGTTAAACCCCTAACCCTAACCCTGTCTAGCCTGTGTAGGGGACGGCCGGTCCCATATAGTGTGTAGAGAGGAAGGTCAAGATATATTTAGATGGCCTGTTTTCGAGCCGCCTAAGGAGGGAGCTTATCTAATGCGGAATTAACATATGTCGGGGTCCTGTTAGGAAAAGAGATGCAGATATAGTCTGTTGGAAAGATAGTAGTGCCCTTTCGAGCCTGTCGTATAGGTCGGTGCAGGACGCGGTTGCTTCCCTTTCAGACAGGGAGGCTAGAACACTCTAGGAACTAAGAAAGGAAGAGGTAAGTTAGTATTACCGAGTAGATATAGGGTTGGGGGAAGTAATAAGCTAAGCATATGCTTACATAATCGCGACGTTATAAAGGCCACTAACAAATTCGTAATCGGTAATTCCTTATTAAGGAAGAGAGGGTAGTAGTTGCAGTTCGGTACGGCGGTTATTAGGTGACAGGACCTAGGGGCTAGGCGCCCTAGAGTCTGATAATAGGATGGAGGTTAGGAAGCTGTCGTACTAAGAGCGCTATGCCGACTCGTAGAGGTAGTGATAATACATGACGGAGGGACCGAGCAGGAGAGCCTCGTCTATTATAATCTTGAGATGGTGTAGGGCAGCGATAATGTGGTGTATAAGAGTTTGGTTAGTAGTGGTTAGGACCATCTCTTCGACTAGGGAACACAACATAAGTAGACAAAAGAAGGGAGTAATTGCGAGTAGAGGTAAGTAGGGCAATTAGGCAGGGGACGCTGTATTTATACATGTAGGAAGTGTTAGGTAGGAGCTGCTAACGCAACTATATATAGTAATGTTGTACGCACGACCAGAAAAAGCGGACTGCATTACTAGAACTATACTCTCTTGCCGGACGCTAGGCTTGTCCTAGCTATTCTGCTTTAAGAGAGACGATGGTTAAGGATAGGTAGAAAGCACTACTTGTCTTACGCGCATGTAACTATTGCTAGAACTCTTCGTTGGTCGACGCGCGAAATATATCCCTAGCTAGATGACTAGGAACCCGTAGTAGGAGATATAGGGTGTCGAGGACTATATTAGGGAAGCTATATTAAAATCTAGGCTAGATTTTGTAGTAAGTCCCCACATCGGCCCCTTAGCGGAAGGAAGGGCAGATAGCTTACGGAAGGAAGCAGTAGAAGCATCTAATAACGGGTGTAGTGCGGCCATCTCGGCCTGCTAGTACACTTATTAGTCGTTAGCCTCGTTGTTTGCGATCCTCGGGCTATCCCGCGACGGCTTGTGCAAGGAACGGGGAGTAAGCATACTAGCGCTAGTAGTGCCTACGACCTAGGCGGCCCTCTAGATAGCAAAGGGTATAGTAGCGAGACTATTGCAAGAGGGAGGTAGTAAGAGTTGTAGTGCATAGAAGAGAGGAAGCGATAGAGATTAGTTAGGTGGTTTTGGCTAGAGTGTTAGAAGATATAGATAACGTTATGATAGGTAGGAGGCTTAAAGTAAATTAGCTCCTTATATTAGACGAGGATGTCTCCTAGACTATGTTTAAGATACTAGTCTAAATTAGTAGAGGTGTTAGCTATTTGTTCTTTTTAGATAGTAGTAAGATAAAGTCTGGCAACGATATATCATCCCTAGCTGGTCGTTTGATAGCTAGTGCGACATATGTTTCTCGATCCGGCGACGACTTGCTAATAGCTACCGGATGTAGTTTACATATGTCGTACTACTATTCTCCGGGCTAACAGGGTAGAGGGATGGCGGGTGGAATATACTCGTCTAGGTGACCATCGAGGATGATTCGGCGACAAGTATTTATCTAGGCTGCATGAAAGTATCTAGTTATATAGGAGGAGGGTTTTGGATAGTAATCCGGTCGCCTCTTACTATCTACACCTAGGACAAGGCATTGTATAACTATAGAGATCGCGACACGCCTATCGCAGCCAGCTCGACCTACTTGCTATATTAAGGTAGAGATGTCGATAGGTGTCCCACGGTAGAAAGTGGCGCTAATAGAAGAGATGTCGACACCTTTAGCAATAGCTAGCGTAGCAGCGAGTAGAGGAGGCTCTAGGCGTTTAAAGGCTGCTAGTAGGGCCTTCTTCTCCTCTTCTATGCCGCATGTTGAGTGATAATAAGGATACCCTAGGAGTTCGGCAAGATGTATTGCTTGGCTCCTAGTAGAGCAGTAAACAATAGCCTAACGGCCTAGGTTTGATGCGATATAGTCCTTTATAAGTTAATAGAGAAGGAGGTCAAGGTCTTCTTTATTAACCTAAAGGATGCTATATCGAAAATTGCTACGGCGGGTGTGTTCCCTAACAATCTAGACATAGTTGCGAGAGAGTCTAGCACAAGCTAGGAATTCCGAGAGGTGCGAGGGTGGTAGGGTAGCGGTCATATAGAGGAGTAACTGTCCTTGCCCTACAAGTTCTTTTAGCCGTAGAAAGGCCGGTCGAAAGGTATCAGATGCTATAAGCATAGTATAACACTCGTCAACAACAATACGATCAAGGAGATAGCTAGCCTTCAAGTGGTTAAGAAAAGTAGAGAATAATAGTGTGAAGAAGGACTCCGGTACGGTCAACACGAGGCAGTATCCGGCCGGAGGTACTTCCGGATCCCAGGCTGCGGCTGTGATTCTAGCTTCTTTACATCGTGTAAGCATATCGTTCCTTAACGATAGTAGGGGTACTATGACTATAGTAACACCTTCTTCGATCGCAAAGGTTAGGAGCATGAAAAGCAATGACTTGCCTCCTCCTATAGGGAGAATAGTAAGGAGGCAGTCCGTGCCTATAAAGATAGCTATTATCGCATCTCTCTAGCCGGCACTAACAAAGTCCGCTCCAGGGTTCCTAAGGAACAGCTTAAGCACCTTGTCAACATTCATCTTCTATAAGCGAACGGTCCGCTAACAGGCCACGTGCCGGAGGTCGACAGAGAGGGAGCCAACAAAGCGACGGTCCCTATCTACCTATCTCTATATAAGCTCGGAAGGGAACTGTAGGAACGTATAGAGTTAACGGCTGCAATCCGCGAATTTCTGTCTAAGATCCTATGAAAGGTTTCTATATACCTCGAGGGCGTCTCGGGCATACTAGTGTAATGCATGATGGGTACCGTGGGAGGCTTGTAGATCGAACAGGAGGTCGCGTCCCTTGCTATCGGAGCCATCTATCTCGAGAAAGGATCCACTCGTATCTACGAGTAGAGGGTTATATAGGTGTCGACGCATGATAGCAACCATATAGTGACGCAGGTCAAGACTTCCGAGTCCTTTAGGTACAGTAGGCAAATGTTCTAAGGTAATCCGTCGTAAGCATCTAGTAATGCGATTAGAATCCTATGCTGCTTCGGTATATCCTATGAATGGTGTCGCCTTCGAGCAATTAACGTCTTCTTCTATTAAACGTCAGGGCTTGGTTCTACTCTTTAGACACGACCGTGCATGTCCCTGCTAGGATGTCCGCTACCGACTATAGAGTAAGTCGTGCAAAGTCGCCAATTTCTCTAGCCAGAACAATCGGCGCTCTTTTACTATCAAGTTGCCCTTAGGAACGAGATCGAATACATACCGATAGACTTGTAGGGGCCTAGAATAGGATCGATCGCCTTAGATATATCCCTAATAGAATCTGGCAGGCTAAGGTTAACAAGTGGTACATTATCCGTGCTGGACGTTTCGTCGTCGGTGAGGCTAGAGACATCGCTGTCGGACTCTTCTATATCGTCTTGACGGACCCTATAAAGGCCTTGCCTTCCAGATCGACCCTCTAGGTGTAGGCCTAGCTTCTTCTTCCTATCCTAGAGGAAGTTGGTTATATAGGGTTCCCCCGATAGCTGCTAGTTAGTAGTGTCAAGGAAAGGTACTACTAGCTAAAGAAAGATTACGAGGAGTCGACCAACTTCATCCGGTACCATCCGGAATACTGTTAGTATCTTCCCTAAGGTTAACATTCCCTTATGCTCGTGAGGAGCTAATGCGACACGGCCATCGGAGATGAATATGTTTCGGAGGGTATTCCCCTCGCCGTTGCGGAACCGGATAGAGGCCAGCTCCCCCCCACGGGCTAGCTGTCTAGCGCTTAGTTGTACTAGAACAAGAAGAAGTTCCTTAAAGTCGTCGACTAAGCGGTAGTAGGCCTTAATTTTCTTTAAGTTAAGAAGAACGTTCGAGGAGGTTAAGTTGGTCGAATAGAAACGCTTGCGGAGTGATTCGTCCCTGTCGATGCGACGACATAGATAGTCCGAATGATAAGCTAGCTGGTTCCGAGGATCGTGTATAAAATTCCAAAGATTATCTATCCGAGCATAATTATCGTAGAGGGCGGCTAGGGACAGCAAGGGGAGTCCTAGTAGAGGCCCTACTTAGAGGTCTACATTTATAAAAAGGAGCTTCTTAAGCGATTGCCATGTCCTATCGTATAGGTTATAGACTATAGATCGGAAGGCGTCCATTATAAAGTTAATGTCCCCCAAGAGTAGTTTAGAACCGTTGTCCTTCTACTTATCTTAGTCTCGCTTGCCTAAGCTTTTCGCAAGCTTCCTGCCGAAAGTCCGGATGCGATATACCCAGCTTATTAGGTAGGGTGGTATATCTATGTCGGATGCATGTCTACGAAGGGTACGGTTTGCGAATTCCCGGACAGCTCTTTCTACGGATTAGTTCGTACTCTGCTAGTGCCCTTTATTCTTCAACATAGCTAGCCGTTCCGGGGTAAAAGCGTAATAGAGCACGCATGCCTTAGAAAGCGTGCTTATTACCGAGAGATATAAGGTGTAGCTTCCTAGTTGTATAAAGTCGACATGACTGTCTTTATATTTAGTCTAGAGTCCGAGAACAGACAGACCGTAAACGAGAGGGCTAGCAAAGTAATTGTCGCCGAGTTCGTGATCAATAAGCGCAAGCACTAATTTAAGAATTATATTGTCCGTATCATACTAGGAGGTGTTAGGCACAAGTCTGCTCTTAAGAGCCTAGAGAGCGAGCTATTGCCTTATAGTAGGAGTATATATAGGGAGATAGGTACTGTCTCTCTATAAGTGCCTCCGCTATATATAATAGAGTACCGTAAAGAAGTAGTTGATGTAGTTATCATATGTCTTCCCTTAGTAAGCATTACCTCGAAAGGGTCGACAGTTCCCCTTTACGGATGTTTCCTTGCTATAGACAATTTCACACGCCGGTGTACCTACGATTTCTTCGTAGGATATAGAGAGCGCATTGCGAATACATGCTGCAAACCGGTTTCCTACTAAATATAGTTAGTACTCTAGATGACTGCTATCTAGATCTCGCGGATTAGCAACTCGGTCTTATAGTCGATCACGAAGTCTTATAGTCGCATTTCGGTCATAGAGTTCTATAAAGCGGGACCATCCTGTAGCAGCAATCCAAGCATTAGCTGCAATACTATAGTCTAAACGGATAATAGACCTCGTAACTTAGTAATAATGAAGTGCAGTTTGCTAGCGAGTAAATAATCCAAGCATAGTAGATGGTACCCTCTCTTCTTGAAGAGGAAGTCTAGCCTCTATATTATTGATTAAGGGTAGGTAGAGCCGAGTGCCCTTATTTTGTGTGGTCGTAAAGATCTTATAACACTGCACTCTTATATATTAATATCTAGATATCCCCTCCGTCTCTCTAACATAATTCCCCTAGAGATGTTCCTTATAGTGCACTACCAAACTCTTTATTGTAATGCAGGTATAGTAGCACAAGCTCTTGTCCTTAGCACCCTATTAACAGTAGTAACCGGGCTATAAGGGAATGAAATCGATCGGTTCCGTAACGAACGTTAGGAGGGTAATGTCAGAGAGGTCCTATATAAAGTATGTCGGGTGACTTCTCGTCTTCTTAATAACGGAGGTTCGTTTAGCAAGGGGGATTTCCTTGTTGTAACGGGAGAGGTAGGTTACGACAGTACTAGCCGGGACAAACACCTTACATATCGTACAGATAAGGACCCCCCCGAATCGCTCTTCAAATTCGAATAGTCGGAGGTTGTTATAGACCATATTACTAGTAGACTAACCCATGATTAAGGCTGGTATAATACGGGTTGTTGCTGTTAGGCTTATATGTCGCTATTAAGCTTCTGCACTGATGCTATGCTTCTATATATTTAAAACGAGGGAAGTTTCGATCGATTTTTCTGGCTAGAAGAATCGGAACCTATAAACAAGGGAATTATCGCGCGCGGAAACTAGGGCTACGCCGGGAAATGAGAAGTAGAGCTTGTCTGGTCTTAACGATCTTAGACTCTATCTATAACACAAGCCAGTATTTGTATATAAGTGTGCTTGTTGTAATACTATAGGGAAAGGCGGGCAGATGAGAGAAAATAAGCATAGTACCACCTTATAAGCAATATTTATATTAACAAAGACATTTCGCTATAAAATACTGTATTGCTTTAGCTTAAAAGATAGTTTCAGTTGTTTAGGGGAAGAAGCTGTCGGAGTTTGGCCCGAGGATTTTGACGTTCTTTTCGCTATCCGCTATACAATGTTGTTACTAACCTATATCTTTACCCTAAGCCTAAAGCATAGGTTCTTTTTTGGTCGGAATGGTAGATAACATAATAAAGTACATAGCTAATTGATTTTATTAGATAAAAACCAAGTATAGGTAGAAAGAATAAGGCATCATGTTTTTGGAATGAGGCCGATAAAAATGCCAAGAAAGACCCTGAAATGCGCCTGATTCTCCGGAATCAGGCCTAGATTCGTGTCCCCTAAGTGTCAGGTATTATAGTTAGATACTCCTTCTTTATATAGCCCTATATATACCTAGGCGTAACTATATATTAATATATCTTATAAATAATAATCTTATTTATTAGTATATATCTAAATATAGTTATCTATAATACTTATTATACTAGTATAACTATAGCTATACTAGTTCTAATAGCTATCTTTATAACTTTATTATTAATATATAAAGTAGGATTAGATATTCTAACTATAATAAATTTTTCCTTATCTTATATATAATAGATAAAATAGATAATATACTCTAAATTTTCTATATACCTACCTACCTATAACTTTATCTTAAAAAACGTAATATAACTATATAGTATAGTATTTTTATATTATATATATATATTACTTCTATTTAATATATATATCTAATAATATATATATTAAATTTTCTAGCCCTTATATAAGCACTCTCTACTTAGCCCTTTGTCTCTACTTAGTTTAGCCTACTGTTCGGATTTTCTTTCCTAAACTTATAGAGACTTTAGAACTTTAATATAAATTTCTTTATCTAACCCTAACGCTTTAATCTATTATTACTCTTACTATATAATTAATTATAATAATCTATTATAATTCCTAGATATATTTTTCGATTCTATATCGATCGATACTAAAATTATACTCTCTATAATAAAAAAACCTTATATATTTATTCCCTTATTTCCTACTTAGTTCTTCCTTACCTTAAATCCTACCCTATACTCCTACTATATAGCGCTTAAAGTGCTATAAGAGAACTTGTTGCTAGGTCGGGTTATATTTAATTATATATATAATAGATGCCTATATTTTTATAATATTTTTAGTAATAATAAAAATAGTTAAAAATCCTTCTAGTAGGAAAAAATAATAAAAATAGAAAACTAATACCCTAGGTAGGGTAAAAACTAGTACCCTAGGTAGTCTATAACCCTAACGCTATATAAAAAAAACTAGTACCTAGGCTAGGTACTGCAAAGTATTCTAGTTAGATATACTCTCTATACTATCTTATATACTATACTCTAAATTTTAGAAAATAATAAGGTTAGGCAGACTAGAGCACTAATTATAGAGCCGACTAGTCGACTAATACTATCTAAATAGTCTAGCTTTACTAGCTTTATGCTATAATATCTGGAGCTAACCCTGACCTAATACACTCTAGAGGTATAAGGGTATAGCCTAGGGATAGGCCTATAAAGGGAGAATAGTTATAAAAAGTATAAAGAGAGTAGTTAGTCCTCTATTAGAGTAGTAGAACTATTCTTTATATACTCTTATTTTACTTATATAATAAACTTGCCTTCTATAAGTTAGGAATTAGTTCTTATATAGATACTACATATATATTATAGAGCTATCGCACTACTATCGCTACTTCCCTGTCTAGTATACTAGTTATAATAATAGTATATAGCGCTAATTCAAACGGGAGATATGCGCCTAACGAATCATCTAAAATGGTCATTATAATGCTGATTTCGAAGCACCCTTGTTTTGCTTCTAAGTATATACTACTATATCTACCACTTCCAAGACTTTGGCCCGAAAATCTCTCCATCGGCAACAGTCTTTCGAACAGCAGATTGTGCTCCGTCAAGAGTCTCGCCAACGATGTTCACACCCCACCATGCTGGCATCTCGGCGCCAGGCAAGAGGACACAGAAGAAGAGGAAAATGTTGCAGAGAGCGAGACCAACATCGAACGCTGCGGAAGTGATGTAGTTGTACTGCATCCACCAGCCCCTATACTTGTTGCGAATCCATTTGTTGAAGATGTAACCGACAAAGACCCAGGAGAGCTGCACGACAGGTCAGTCATATTTTCCAAAATAAGGGAAAGGAGAGCATACGATGTTCATAGCAGTATACGGGGGCACATATCCCATACACGCGAAGATCAATGGCATGCTGATCTTGCGGATCATGGACACCCTTGGGAATATGCGTGCAAGACCGTACACCAGGAATGGGGCAAAGAAGCCGACAAGCCAGAGATACTGAGTGTTAGTGTAGACGGAGTCTCCAGAGAAAAGGTGCTTAGGGCCGATAGCTCCCCAGATGACACTCGCGTTGTAGAAGGTCTTGATGTAGGCGCAGGTGAATGAGCCAGAAGCAGCCGCAGTGCAGACGTTCTTGATGGCTCCCATCGCCCACTCCACTGTAGCAAGCTGACATAGGCAGGACCAGACGGTGGCGACCAATTGAGCGGTGAATAGAGATCTCTGAGGCACGTGCATGTAATGACCAAGCTTCAGGTCTTGACTGAAGTACAAGGCCTGTGTCATGACAATGTAGCCGAATGTCTTGAACATCATCATTGCGATTGGACGGCCAGGCTGTACGTATCCGATGATGAATTCGGTAAACACATTCAGGCCTAGTTGAATGTTCGTAAAGGCTTGGATGATGCCGATGGGAATTGTCCAGGTACCAGCAATGACAAGAGACAGAACGACTGAGTACCATGCCATCTCAGTCGGGAAGGCTAATGCCGATGCAAACGCGAAGGCGATCATGATGACGAGGAGAGCCAGGTACCACCAAGTTGGTACGAGCTTGTATTTGCGCATGATCTTCATGTGCACATCGTCCAGTTCCCCTTGTGATGCTTTCCATCGACGCCAGATCTCCGCTCCGTGGAAGAGATAGGTATGACTGACCAAAGCGGCAATAGTGGCAAAGTTCAAGCCATATCCCAGTCCGAATGCGGTGGAGAGGAACAGCGGGGAGTACTCTTCGTAGGCTTTTGGATCGACGACATGTTCTGGTGTCAGAATGCGACTTGTGTTGTATATGGCCCCCGTGTTGTCCAGGATACCATTCTGAAGAATGGGTACATAATCGCCGTACCAAATTCCAGAGAAGTTGATTGCGGGGATCACGATCCAGGTAAAGAACACAATGCCGATCCCAGTATTAGCAAGAGCATGCCAGGGAGCTATAAGCGGGCTGTTGTAGAACGAATTGATCTGTGCCCAGTCAAGAGTAAAGCCGGTGAATGGGAAAAGAAGCGACACTCCTGTGGTCTGGCCGAACAGCTGATTGACGATGACGTTATTGGGCTTCACCCAAGTCACCCAAGCAAAGTATGAGAATGCAGGTATGATGAAATCCGGAAAGAAGGACCAGATGAACATGGCAAGCATTGTGACCATGAACCAACGGAAGCGGGAGATGGACCAGCCGTTTGTTTTCGTAGGATCACTCGGGCTCCGGTCATGGAGGGCGTACATGAATCCAACATTAACGAGAGCGCCGGGCCAAATCATGGCAGCTGGTTCAACCAAAAACTTGCGGACAGAGCCCGCTAATCCAAAGCCGAGACATTGCGTGGAGAGAGCGAAGAGAATGTTGAATCCCCAGCCGAATTGGCTGGTATCGAATTTGTAGAACTTTCGGAGAGAGACGATAGTATCGATGAAGTACCCTGCTCCTCCACCAAAAGCTGCGTTCGCCATGGCAACGATGATGACGTGCTCCTTCACGTTGAAGGGGCCGGGGTTGAGGTTGGCTTTCATGCCAAAGATCTTGAACTCCTTATTTGGTAGGACTTTGGCGAAACCTAGACCGATGGGATAGGCGATCAACTGAACGACGTACGGCCCGATTGAGACAATGGGGAAGCGTAACAGGAATAAGGCATTTACAGATGAGCAGATGGTGGTCATCAGGAGGCCGATAGTCCATGCACGGATCGTGCTGGTAGGGACATCTTCATCATAATTCCTTACCACAGCGCGGACCTAATACATGTCAGTGTATAGCTCGTGCACAGGTAGTCCATCGCTTACTTCCGGATATGGCGAATTCTCGATCACTTCGCCAACTAGCTGTGCCTCTCCTTTAGGGTCATGAGCACCAGTCACGGCATCGACCATCTCGATGGCCTCGTCGGGCATGTTGGGGTCCCATTTGTGATCACGTCGGAAAACCTTGAGTCGACGATTGGCTTCGGCTTCGCTGATGTCGCGAACGACTTCGTCAATGATTGGGTTGGCATCGCCGTGCCCTGCGACAATGTTGGAGCTGCCCGACGCTTCGCCATTCTTGCTGTCCGTGAGATCAGTGACAGTGACAGGATCTTGATTGGTGTTTGTGCGCTTGAAGCCGAGCCTGTGGCCGAAACCTTTGGACGACATATTGGCACGATACGGCGATGAGGCGGAAGTGAGTAACTGATGGTCCAACTGACCAGGGTTGGGGGGATAACCATCTCTTCTATTTGATCCCTCCAAGCGAGATCAACTTGTTGATGGTGGCATTGATCGGCAACCGTATTCGACCTCACACCAGTCTCGGTAACCCTTATCACCAGGACTGATCATCTGCTATCTCTTCTGGAAGCAAGCGCCGGAAGGACATTGGAATCGGTTCTGAAGCCGTGAGTGGTGCACGAAGAGATGCGGGGTTCCTCACCTTCCTTACTGGGTTTCAATTACGACCCTCCTCGCGCTCGGAAGGAGCGCCGCAATATGTGTCCGTGCCGGAAGCCGTCGAGCTAAGCTCATTCACGAAGCTTATCCTGCACAAGATTTACTTGGCTAAAGCTTCGTCCAATCCGGCTTCTCGCTTGCACCCGACAGACACAGTGGCTATACGAGCCAGGCAATGATGGAAGGAGAAGTCGAGGCAAGGTCATGTTACACGTATGATCTCTTCTTTCTGGGGTCTTTTGGGCTAAATGTCTTGTTTGCCACCATCGCCGACTGCCAGATAACGCATGGCCACATCGATCGCCCTGAGATCTGTTGGAAGTGCACACCTCTCTCCGTGTGGATGATGCAGGTTTTCTGTTCTTCCGAGTGTACCCGCAGAAAGCCATAAGCTCAGATAACATGTCACTCTTTGGCTCGTGGCTCGTATACGTGCCACACTCTTGCAGTCTGTGACAAAGCCAGGAGTGGCATTGCGAATCGATCATCCGGGAGAACAACTACACAAGTGTATGCTACAAGCCGGTACGTATCGCTTGTCATCAATGGCTACAAAAGTTGAGAAATCGCAAAGGTTTGACAATTCGTCAAGTAAAAGATAATTGGCATAAGCTCTCGTCGGACGTTTGCGCTTGCTGAAGCGGACCACAATTGAGGAGACCGCCAGCAGCTATACAAACAGCAATCTCCCTGTCGAGCGTCCATTGCTGCCCCTTGCGAGCACTAACACCAGGGAGAGTTCGGGGCTCGGCGTTCCGCGCTCTTCCAAGCGGCCCTTCCACTCTGACACGCCTGTAACTTCTGTTGTCCAGGTACCATCACCCAATTGGACATCTTCAACCTTCTTACCGTCGACAAAAATCTCGAGCGTCGCCAAATCTTCTCTTGATACTGAACCATGAAGGCGCAGAGCCCTTTCTGCGCCCTTGCCGCTGGCTGAGCCAGATACACTGAGGAGAGGGGGTGTGCCCTTGATCGAGGCAAGCTTCTCATCTACAATAATAGTATCACTGGGAAGAGCTGGTGTTCTTCCCGGTGGCTGCCTCAATCTCGATGCTTGCTCGAAGGCGTATCCATACTTCAAGATATCATTGTCGTGGTATGCCTTCGTTGCGAAAGTCAAGTTCACCGGCATCCTCGTATCTTTCATGATCCCCATGGGCACGCTGAAGGTCGGAATCCCCAGCTGACGGATTGCGCAATTGCCATTCGAATAGAGTGTGCCATTCCGCCAAGCGAGCTCTGCTGATTTCGGATTCACATCTGCATCAGCAAGACCTACGTCTCCATTGCAAGGCCAGACGACCATGTCAAGGTTGTTCTTCGCCATCCAGTCTTCATAGTCGCTCTTCCGCCTATCTTCAAGGCTCTGCAGGGCGGCACCAAGACCAGGGATATCAAATGTCGGAATGCGTCCGCCAGAGACATGAGCAACGACGTCTTTGTGACGGGCTAGTGGATCCATGGAGTCGTAGCGGTCTTTCAACGCACCAGGGGGTCGCGGGAAGATCGTGGCCGAGTCAATAGATGCGAGCGTAGTTGCGCAGGATGCATCTCCGTTATTACGCAGGAAGTCGTCCCATGCGAAAGCCATAAGCTGGCACATGTCGATGTCATTTCGATGAACAGGTGCAGATCCAGATTCACCAGTGGCTTCGCCATCCTCGAAATTTGTGACGACCGGGAAATCAACTTCCTCTACCGAAGCACCACATGACTCCAAGACTCGCCTTGCGTTCTCCCAGAGCTCGATGACTGACTGCCTGGTGTGTACAGGGATTGCCTTTGGATCGTGCCCACCAATGTACATCCGGGGCACTCCGATTCTCTTTCCCGACAATGCCTTAGTATCAGCCAGCTCATGGTATGTCTTTGGTTTGATGGATCTAGGATCTGGTAGCTTCACAAATGGCTGGTCCCTCCAGAAATCTCCGGTGGTAACGTCGTCAGCGCCGACAATAACATCCAAGAGAGAGAACATATCTTCGACTGATCTTGTATGTGGTACAACAGTGTCGCAGGTCGGGAACAAAGGCCAATTACCCCGGATCGAAACAAGTCCTCTTGACGGAGTATAGGCAACCAGCCCGTTGTTAGAAGCCGGTGATCTTCCCGAAGAAATCGTCTCTTCGCCCATACCAAACACGCCGAAGCTACTCGCCGTTGCTGTGGCGGAGCCATTAGAGGAGCCCGAAGCGAAGGCTGCCGTCAGGTATTCCTCGTTGTAAGGGCTCTCGGCTCTACCATAGACACCGCGCTGCATACCACCAGCGGCCATGGGAGGCATGTTCGTACGGCCCATGATCACGCATCCTGCCTCCCTGATCTTAGCAACGGTAAATGCATCCTCGTTCGCACGCAGATTCGCAAATGCTGGCGATCCAGACGCCACAGTCATGCCTCTCATCTTGTAGCTGTCTTTGATCGTGCAAGGTATGCCGTCAAGCGGCCCGTGGGTACTACCAGCGGCGCGGCGATCATCAGAGGCTTGCGCTTCGTCGAAAACATCTGGGTTGATCAGAGGTATGGCATTGAGATGAGGCCCTCGGCGGTCGTACGAAGCAATACGTAAGAGATGCTTCGCGGTCAGCTCTACGCTGTTGATGTGTCCAGCTACAAGTGCAGCCTGCAGTTGCGAAGCATTCGCATCGACAATGCTAACTGGAGTTGGCATCTTGTTCCGATAGCAAAGAGAGGATTTGGTGTTAGAGATCAGCTTCTTCAGGACTAAGCGTTGGGAAGACGCGATATTGGTATCCGGTACTTATACGTCAGGTGCTAAACGCGAGAGCACTCATCGAGCGTCATCGAGTCACCCGTCGGCATACCTTTGATCAGTCGTACACATCAATCACGCTTCCGAAGATAACTGCTGAGACCCCGTTCGACAACAAGGTCTATTCAGCAACTGGTAAAGCCGGCCTGGCATAACCTGGCATCGGCTCTTTGAATTTGCCAAGGTGAGGGGACTGGGATCAATCAACATGAGAAGACAGGAGCGCAGAATTCAAACTGATGAAATTGATTGTTCAGCTGATAATTGCGAGAGTTGCTTTCAGCAGCGGATGAATGGCTGAATGCCCGGGCTGCCCTGTCCGCGCTTGGCAACTCTTGGAGTGGAGTTTCATCCTAACTTTGGTACCTCCACAACTGTGAGCCTTGGAGCCAACCCAGTCCGTCCCAGTGTCGACGGCTCGTCATCCGTGAACACTGCACATCATTGGCAATCTGGTCTGATATGGCTTATCGGTCAACGGGGCTCTTGGGATGGAGGGTCCCAATTGTCTATCTCATACCCTGGCGATATGCATTCAACCGTCCTGACAAGGGTACGATTGGTATATTGATAGGTTGTCTCGCACAAATACTCGCTTTCCATCGCCGGTACTTCTTCTTGACGCACACATTGAAGCTCTCATATCTCGATTCTGGTATACCTCCTATATTCTCCTCCTGTCGTGATGCCTACTCATCTTGATGACGAGCAGGTGCCCGGCACCGTCTACCTGGTCGATGTGAAGGGTCAGGCGGGTGCCTCAATGCACGATGCATCTCACAAGGACGTTGTCCTTGTACCAAGACCAAGCGCCGATCCAGAAGATCCTCTGAATTGGAGCCACCAGCGAAAGATCATGGCTGTCAGCATGACATATCTGTATGTCATTGGCACGGGCATTGCTACATCTTTACAGTATTCAGTCTTGCCAGACATCACCAGAGATACTGGCATCTCCACTGCCAACCTCGTTCAAGGTACTGGCGTCATGTTCTTGTTTCTCGGATGGGCTTGCCTCCTGTGGCAGCCCCTAGCTCTGACATATGGCCGCCGCGGAGTCTATCTCATCTCCATGCTCCTGACTGTCCCGGTAATGGTCTGGACCGCTTACTCTTCCAGTTCCGGAGAGTGGTTCGCACACAGGATTCTGATTGGCATCATCGTCTCTCCTATTGAATCACTGCCCGAGGTCACGGTTTTCGACGTCTTCTTTGCGCACAACCGTGGAACGTATATGGGTCTTTACGTCTTCATACTGTTTGGGTCCAACTTCCTAGCGCCTCTTGTCGCTGGTTGGTTCAATGATGCCTATGGATGGCGCTGGACCATGAACTTCGGAGCCATCCTCTGCGCAGTTTGTTTCGTCATTATGTTTTTCTTGATGGAGGAGACCATCTATTTCCGAGACACTACCATTGAGGGGAAAGATTTGGACGAAAGCGACAAGTACGCTATGGCAGCCGCTTCGGATCCGGAGAAAGCATTCATCGAAGGGAAGATCCCATCCCTGAATCCAGCAACTACGAGGTCTGATAATATTCCCTCTTTGAGTCCGGGTTCGACTGCAGACCATAACGCGCCGTCTCTAGCGCCGCCGAGTGAGAACATGGACAACATCCCAACGCTGTCTCCTCCAGGACCGTCTTCGGCTGGCGCTCCCTCATTTACCACTCCGCCTAGTGATCGCGAGACAATTCCCTCCCTTCAGCCCGGCATTCAGTCAAAAACAGCATCATCATCCATTGAGAAGAGCGATGCTTCGACTAGTCACACCACGGCAAAGTCGCGACGGGCCAAATATGCTATCTTTACCGCTCTCCCTGGTCGTCCATCCAATATGGCAATGCTTCGAATGACATATCGTCCGCTCCTGATGATTCCAGCCCTGCCAACAGTCCTCTGGTCCGGATTTCTCTATGGCATCAACCTGTCTTGGTACAACGTACTTAATGGGACGACTTCGCCAGTACTATCCGCAGCTCCCTACAATTGGTCGGCCGCACTCATTGGCTGCGTGTACACCGGACCCTTGCTTGGTGCTGCCTTTGCAAGTCTCTGGGCAGGCAACGCTGCAGACTGGCTAGCATTAAGGCTTGCGAGACGCAACGGCGGCGTCAGAGAACCAGAGCACCGCCTTTGGGTCTTGGCCGTGAGTGGTATTCTTTCTGCTGCTGGTCTCATCACCTGGGGTGTTGGCGCCGACGCTGGCGTACACTGGATCGGTCTCGTCTTTGGTCTTGGCATGTTGACTTTTGGCTGCGTGACAGGCGGTAGCATCGCGGTGAGCTACAACGTCGACTGCTTCAAGGAGATCGGTGGAGAAACGACTGGCAGTGTGATGGTCATCAGGAATACCATCGGCTTCGGTATAAGTTATGCAATCACTCCATGGTACACCAATCAGGGGTTGCAAAACTGTTTCATCACTGCTGGCATGGTCAGTATCGCCTGCACTTTCACATTCTTGTTGATGATCAAGTGGGGCAAGAGTCTGCGGAGGTGGAGCATTCCCGCTTACAGGAAGTTCGTGGCTACCACCGCGGTTCAGCATGAGTAGACGTTAACTGTAGTGAACGATCGATGTTGTTCTCTGTGTATATTTTCATACTGTCCCCTCTGCAAGCTGCATAAGGCGTTCGCCGGACTCGGCAGCAACAGGAATGTGATCCCTGAGACTTGCGACCAAATTGGCAAGGCACATACTAGCATACATTAGCTCAGCGATACCATAACTTCATCGAAGGTGCTTACATCAGTCGCCTTGCCTCCGCTGCATACCGTCCATTTTCCTGCTGAGATGCGTTGTAAAGCATGCGACCGACGCCAACAAGCTGATGGACCTGCAACAGTCAGACGTGTTGTGGGGACACATGGAGTATCGCCTACAAGAGGACTTCCAGACACCTTGAGCATGATAAGTGAGATCTTGCCAACATCTTCAAGAAAGGTCTCGACAATCTTCATCATCTCACCCGCTGGAGCCTGGCAATACAGTAATGCCATGATGTTGACAAGCTATGTGACGATCAGCACAATACAAACGACAAATCCGGGGCGAACTCACCGTCTCCGTACAGATAATTTGAACCGCAAGATACCGGCATCTGTTGCTCTGGAAATCATTCTGATGCTCAATGCCGAGAAGGATCCTGGGCTTGCCAGCTTTGAGTCTAGCAAGTGCATCGAACAGAGTAGCAGGGGTAGGTCTTTCGCAGAACGAAGAGAGAACAGCTTTGCGAGTCTTACACGCCCGCAGGCTGTATATAGCGTACTCCAACAGTCTGAATAGGTCCGTAATGTAGTCCCATCCCGAAATCCAAGCTTGACAGTCCGCTTCGGTCGAAGGCGTGATCCGAGGGTAGAAGACGGTGACTTGCGATTCAGGCATCCGCACGACATGACCAAGGATACATGCAGAATGAATCTCCAGCCGATACATGCACCAGAAAAGTCGACGCCGATCATCTATGTCGGAGATTGATAAGTCAGACGGCCACCTGCTCTCCTCATGAAAGCCATGTTGAGCGACCAATGCGTGATAAAGAGCAAGGTAGCGGTGAAGATCGCTGTGGTTGCTGCGCTGGATGGAATAGACCGCAAGCAGTCCAAAAGACCGGAGATAATCAAGGTCTTGACACTGTACGATACGAAACGGAATCTTTGAAATGGCCTCATGGAAGTAGCTCTCACAGTCCGGAATTGCCACGCCCTCGACAAGAGAGTGATCAAAAACCGCATGCAGTGATGCCGTTTGCGAACTGACTGCACACAACGCCATCAGTAGCATATATGAAGCACTTTGCTGGTCTGGCAGAGCGTCATCCCATCGTGTGAGGAGATCCTGTTCTGGTAGGAACGGGAAACTGAAGACATCAGCTGTGTATACACAGACTATCGTGGTCACAAAACTAGCTGCTTACTTCGGGTACATCGTGTCATGATATATTTGCACAAGCCGTCTGGTAGCATCCAACGATCGGAAGTCGCACTCCTCTGGGAGAATGTGCGTGCTGAATAGTCCAGCCAGAGGACCTTCGACCTGATAGTCCAGACCGACGGGATTGCCATCGTCCCAAGCATGAAGCGGCGTCGATTTCTTTCGGCCTCTTTTGCGCACCGGTCTGTCTGAAGTACATTGGACGCCATAGTCGCTACAGGTAAGACAGCTGGACGAGGAGTCTCCGACGTCCTTGCGCCTACATCTCAACCCACGAGAATGGCAAAAGTCGCAGGCCCGAGAAGCTCGTTGACGCTTGTGTATCGACTGCATATCTGCAACTGCTCAATCGGACTCATGCAGCCAGTGCCTCCTTAAGAGGAGCTGGTCAAAACAACCAGATGGATAATAGTAAGGGGGTGGATATCATGGTGGCAAGGGGTGCCGTGGACCGGTCCCTCGGGTGCCCGAGGACAGGATGGTTGATCAACCAAATCTTCTCATGGCGTAAGTAATTACTGTCTTAAGTGATGTGTCGTTGCTGATAACTGGTCGAAGTTGGGGAGCTGCTAATTAGGGCTGATTTAGCAGCTGCTGATAAGATCAGAAACCAAACCATGTCAAGTTTCCTCACTATACTATCCACAATGTGCCGGGAAGCATGTGCGCCGTCTCATGTACCCCGCGTCCCTTCATCTAGCATGCGATCGTGCCTTAATTTTCTCCGACCCATACGTGTGACCAGATTGCCTTATGGCATACGATCATAGGACTCAGACTATCTACCTAACGCCGGTCCGACTGTCAAGCAGCTGCTCCAACACAATCTCCCTTCATCTTCCCTTCCCACCATGGCTGCCAATCAAGTACCCTTTTTCCTTTCCTAGCCTCCTCCGCTGCAAAGACAACTGCATGACTTCGCAAGCATTCTTCCAGCGTGCAGCCTAAGTAGTGCACTTGTGCCTCGTCGGCTGTCATGGTAGTTTCGGTCGCTATCACAGCTTGAAGGAACTGTTTCACAAGACCACCATCGCCGCCCCCGTGACCTCCTTTTTCCCTCTTGGGATGGTACTCTGTTGTGGTATCGGAAGAGAAGTCATATATGCGAATTGTTGTTCCGTCGTACTCAATCTCACCCTTGTCCCCGTAAATACGCCCACGGCGTTCGCACTGCTTTTCAGTACCCGCAATCATGTGGAATGTCGCCGTCTTGCCATTCAGCATTCTAGGCTCGTCGTTTTCGACGAGTTGATTGTCCCAGGTGATGGTCACGAACTGATCGTCACAGACGTCGTTATCCGATTCCCACACGCACCGACCAAACCAGCTACGGGATAATCTCTTGGACTCAGGCGTGTCCTTATCGTAATCTTCGGATAGCGATTGGTATAACAACTTCTTTGCGGCTTCGGGTCCCTGTGTGGTATAACAGGTCTCAATTTCTGGATTGACGATATTGACTGGCCACTCAAGCTCCTCCAATGCAAGCTGATTTTGGTAGTATATCTTCGGGGCGCTGTACATGCACGTCTCCTCGATGGGACAAGACAAACAGTTGGTCGCAGAACCAGCAGTCTTTGGCTTTCGATGTCGTCGGAAGTGGGTCAATGAGCCCGTAGAGGACAAGTATGAAGGGAGATGAGGGTCGCGGTGAGGTGACTTTCGAGGTGGTGAACATAGCATCCAGAGAATCCAGTCGATATCATGACAAGATTTAGTAAGAAGGGATGGGGCGGTGGTAGACTCTTTCCTCCAGTTGCCCCTCACATAAGAGTGGCTATAATGCCACCAGCCTACTGGCTCGGTGTGCTCGATTGACAAGACATCCCCAACGACCTCCTCTTCCAGAACGAGTTGACGTAAGAGGATATTGTGCGGACTGTATCGTAGGACATGTCCAATTCCAAAGATGTGACGGGCACTTCTGCCTGGCAATGGCTGCAGGGCAGTGTATATCCGAAGGCAATCTTGCAGAGTAGTTGCTAGCGGCTTCTCGCACATGATATGGAAACCGAATGGGGCCATAGCGGTGATAACTTCGACATGCTGGTGATCAAGGACGCAGATAAATACGGAATCGATGCCGCGCTGAGCAACATTGCCGTCTGCGGTATCGTCTCCCAGTCCGGTCGGATTGGTCGCATTCCCCATCGATCGACGACCATTCTCATACTCGAGGAAGTCTTTCCAATCATTGAATTCTTGTCCGGGCAAGGGATTAGTTTTCCAGATGTATCTCGATCCAAGTAGTTTCCGTTTGTATTCGATGGGCTCAGCAATTGCGGCGACGATTCCGAGGCCAGATTCGTGTATGGCTTTGGCATAGGCATTGCCACGCGACCCAGCACCCACAATCAACACCCTCGGTACGAATGCCGCCTTCTCGGCCATTATCTTATCACTTGGAGATGGCGGTAAGGAAAGAGAGATCAGTGTATGCTGGATCGCATCATCACTATATCTGTGACCCTATTGGCTGACTCGCCAAAGGTGGTACACAGCATCCATCCACGCACTTTGAAAAGTGTAGTCAGGCTGACGTGTCAGCTCGTCAGAATCCGCAAGATGATACTGTCATCGTTTACGAGCTGGGTGCGGCGACTTGCTCGTGCCATACTGAGCGGCTTGTAGCCAACTTTAGCCGTGGTCTCTTCGCCTGCCGACCTGCTTACGTCATGCTCGAGAAAGTGTATACTGTAAGTCTCATGTTGCGCAGTAGAGATATTTCAGCACACGAACAACTTCACACTCATGGCGTCTCGCTCAGTAGATTCTCTCTACAGGGCGTATCGTCCGCTGTCATCGCGCTTCTGGCTTTTAAGTACCACCAAGTCCGTACACAGTCGCAGTCTACGTACAGGCCCAGGTCTAGGATCGATCCCAAATGCAGCTCACCTCACGCCTCCAGCCCATGTCACTGTATTCAGTCAAGTAAACACAAGTGATCTAGGAACTAAGCCGCGGAACTTCTCGGGGAGCAGCCAGCGAGCGGCCAGAGCGATCTCAAACCCGCGCAAGGATGACGACGGCAAAGAGATGATTGTGGACATAACGCCTCGAGCAGCTAGTGTGAGATTCATCAAATCTGCGAAAATTGCGAAAATTGACTAACACACACAGCGCCTCCATGCTATCGCCGAGAAAGACAACAAGCCAGATACATGCCTCAGAGTCACGGTCGAGTCCGGCGGATGTCATGGCTTTCAGTATCTCATGTCGCTCACCACTCTCGACCAAACATCGTCTGAGGAAGACACGGTATTCGAGTCGGAAGATGGGAACAAAGCAAAAGTCGTCATGGACGAGCCAAGTCTAGAGCTCCTCAAGGGGAGCAAGATAGATTACACCATGGAGCTTATCGGCAGTCAGTTCAAGGTGACAGGAATACCAGGTGCAAAGAGCAGTTGCGGTTGTGGAACGAGTTTTGATATTCAAGCATGATATACCCACAATAATTAACAGGCATCGTGGTCAGAGGGAAAAAACTGTGTAAGCCGTACTCGGTCAATCCCGAGTCAAGCCAAAAGCACCTCGGGTGATTTTGCGCCAATAGTCTCGCCCATGACTGCAATTTGGCAGTCAGAATCAATAAATCCATTCGAGGATGGCCATATTTCAGCGGCTTGTGGTACATCAGCTTCAGACTTGTACTAGGGAGTCCCTGAATAGTCAAATGATCGTCGCCAGACCCGTCAACCTGCACACTCGTCCACTCTGGACATGCCAGATATGTGGGATCTTCGCAGCATTATCGCAGCCACAGATTCCCTCACCGCTTTCCACCAGCATTATTGTTCAGGCCAGATTGGTGTGAATAGTCCAAAGACACGTCCAAGCCACTGGGGAGCAACTTTCTTTGAAAATTACCCCACCTGCCCTGGCCCAAGCTTGTTGGGATGCCCCGCCAACATTTTAGTACAGCTCAACTCTCCTCCCTTCCTCTCTTCACTTCATATAAAGCCCAATCAGCCACGCTCGCGTTCAGATCTCGACTGAACCTCATTCACCAGCTCTCGCAATAACGAACTTTGCAGTCAGTCTTCAATTGATCTCCTACGTCAGCGGACTTCGAAGTTACTTCTCCACCCACCGTTACCACCGCCACCATCAGCAACCTTCACACTCAGTCTTCAATTGACTGTCACGATCTGCCTCATCAGCGATCTCCATACTCAGTTCTCAATTGGAAATCACCACCAATATCATGGCCATCAACACTGTCGAAGTGAAGCCTTTTGCAGACCAGAAACCTGGAACGTGAGTCCTCCTTGTGTTGCAGATCCGCACCAGCAACTGACATTTATTAGCTCCGGTCTTCGTAAGAAGGTCAAGGTATTCCAACAACCCCATTACTCAGAGAACTTCATCGCATCCATCCTACTCTCTATCCCAGAAGGTGTCGAGGGCTCCTTCCTTGTCATTGGCGGAGATGGACGTTACTACAACCCAGAAGTCACTCAACTCATTGCCAAAATCGGTGCTGCCTATGGCGTGAAGAAGCTTCTCATTGGCCAAGATGGCATCATGAGTACCCCCGCAGCAAGCAATCTCATTCGTATCCGCAAGGCTACAGGAGGTATCCTTCTCACAGCCAGTCATAACCCAGGCGGTACGTACTACTGACGTTACACATCAGACTTGACTGACCATTATATCAGGACCTACTGAGGACTTCGGCATCAAGTATAACCTTGCCAATGGTGCTCCAGCTCCCGAAAGCGTCACGAACAAGATCTACGAAACATCGAAAACCATCTCATCTTACAAGATCTCCGACCTTCCCGATATCGATCTCTCCACCATCGGCACTAAGCAGTACGGTGACCTTGAAGTCGAAATTGTCCACTCTACCACCGACTATATCACCATGCTCAAGTCCATCTTCGACTTTGACCTCATCAAGTCATTCCTCAGCCAGCACCCAGACTTCAAAGTCCTCTTCGATGCCCTGTCCGGAGTAACAGGCAACTATGGCATCGATATCTTTGAGAAAGAGCTTGGCCTGAAGGGAGCAACACAGAACTGCGAACCCAAACCCGATTTCGGCGGCCACCATCCGGATCCCAACCTCGTTTATGCTCACAGCTTGGTAGAGGCAGTTGACAAGAACAACATCCAATTCGGCGCCGCCAGCGACGGCGATGGCGACAGGAACATGATTTACGGCGCCAATTCCTTCGTCTCTCCTGGCGACTCTCTCGCCATTATCGCTCACTACTCCGACCTCATCCCTTACTTCAAGAAGAATGGCGTTCCCGGTCTGGCGCGCTCCATGCCCACCTCTGGAGCTGTTGACCTTGTCGCCAAGAAGAAAGGTATCCCATCATACGAAGTGCCTACTGGCTGGAAATTTTTCTGTGGCCTCTTTGACTCCGGCAAGATGAACATTTGCGGCGAGGAATCTTTCGGTACTGGATCCGACCACGTCCGCGAGAAAGACGGTCTCTGGGCAATCGTTGCGTGGCTCAACATTCTCGCTGGTGTCGGACAACAGACAGGAACTACGCCCAGCATCAAGAGCATTCAGCACGACTTCTGGAATACATACGGCCGAACCTTTTTTACCCGTTACGACTACGAAGGCTGCGAGACCGAAGGCGCCAACAAAGTCACCGCACACATGAAGGAGCTCATCACTACCAAGCGCGATCAATTCGTCAACTCTACTGTATCTGGGCGCAAGGTTATCGAGGCAGACGACTTCTCTTACACCGATCTCGACGGCAGCGTGAGCAAGAACCAGGGTATCTACGTCAAATTTGACGATGGCAGTCGCATCGTGGTCCGTCTTAGCGGCACTGGCAGCTCGGGTGCAACCATCAGACTTTACATCGAGAAGCATGAGAGCGATCCGAAGACCTTCGACCAAGACGCACAGGACTACCTCAAGGACAACGTCAAACTCGCTACCGACCTTCTGGAGCTCCAGCAGCACATTGGAAGAACCCAGCCAGATGTGAAGACGTAGTGTCGCTCCATCATCGGCAGACTCCTTGCGTGGCTCCTCTTTTTTCTCTTGGTTGCCCCCGTCGCGCCCCAACTCCCCGCCCCTTTCCTTTGCCCCGATGTTTTGGGCCCGACTGAGCAGCAGGTCTGCATGATCGAGCTGTGCATCGCCTCGCTCCTCTTCCCGGTGCCCGTGAAGCTGCTCGCCCCCCTCGCTGACACGCCGGGGTCCCCCCAAACTACCACCCTCTTCACCCATTGGGGGGTCCCTGCCGTCAACATGCGATGGACCATGTAAGTTGCTTAGCGACAAGCTAGCTGACAGTGCTGACGAGCTGAAGAGGCGCGTGCTTCCCATTTTTCCCCCTCCGCTCCCTCCGACAATTCCCCTGGGTCCTCCGAAGGATCCTCCTCCGATTCGTCGGCCGCCTCGTCGGCCAAGGTTTGTACCGACGGCCATCCTGCAGGGCGTGGTGCATCCTACATCATCAGGATGGTCTTGCGAAGGGCACGATGCGTGCCAAGTAGGTGGGAGTGGGGCTTGCCCCTTTGGCGTTGTTGGTGGTCGTGCTGGTAGCGGTGAGGTGGTGGAGAGGGTCGAGGGGCGCAGCGATGGAGATGGAGTGGGAGGTGGGGATGGAAGAGGGGCGGGCGTTAGGGCGGAAGGTGTGGCTGGAGGAGGGGTTGAAGAGGGGTTAAGAGGAGGGAGAGGAGGGAGAGGAGGGAGAAGGAGAGGTTGAAGAGGGAGAGGGCGAGATTGGTGCGGGATGTGGAGGGGGCGGCGGCGAGGGTGACGTTGGCGTCGGGGACGGCCGAGGAAGAGCCAGCAACCTGGTCGCCCCTGCATCGTCGACGCCCAGCCATGGACATGAGGGTGGCGTTTGAGGAGGAGTAGTGGGGAATGCTGTGCAGGCAGGGTGAGATAGTATCGTTACTCAAAATGCACTACTCTTCTCTTGTCAATCAAGATGCCACAAGTGTGATCCAACTGGTAGTCTATCATGTGACAGCCCCTACTGCTTAGCATGTGAGAGGTGTGCAAGTCCAAAATCTGATGGGGCTGGTAGTTTGGATTATGTCGGGGCTGGCAGCGCACGATGTCATGGATCTTTTGATATCGAAATGTGAAAGAGGTGACAGTCGACATTGTGACAGACCTGGTAGTTCAACAGGTGCCAGAGCTGGTAGTCGATGATGTGAGGACCTGCTTGCTTCAGGACATGACATCCATTGATACTCAATGACGTGACGGATTTATCTGCTTCAAAACACAAGAAACATGACAATCGTAATCCTTGAAGACGGTGGCAGTTCGAAACATGTCACAGCTGGTAGTCTACGAAATGGCAATTCAAGACCTGATATTTCCGAGAAGTCGAGAGCTTCGTGGGTGGATTAAACTTAGATCGCCACATCGAGCACCAATTGCAGTGTCATGAGGCAGATCTACAATCTCACATGCATCCTTGTCTATAGAGTACCGCCTCAATCATCTGCTACCACGCGCGCCTATAGGACCTACAAGCGACATCACTGCAATGATTTCAACTCTCCCGCAGTCAATTTCCCGGAACCCTGCAGTCTCTTGGCTTCCTCGCTGAAGATAGCTTTGATCTCTTTCGCATCAGTCTTGCCATTGAGCTTCCCTGCCACGACGGCAAGCTCGTCAACATCGAGCTTCGCGATGAGAGCATCGGTGTCGTTGAGCGCAGCATCGATTTGCGCCGGGGTAGCCTCTCCGTCTGCGAAGTAATTTCCATCTTTCGCGGCGCCCCTGAGAACACGCTTATTCTTTTTGGCGGCATTTTTCGCGGCTTCTTTGGCTTTCTTGCTATCTTGCTTCGCCGCCTTCTCGGCTTCCTCCTTCTCCTTTTGCAAACGCGCCTCTTCCTCCTTAGCCTTCTGAGCTTCTTCCTTCTGACGCTTCTCCTCGGCTTCTCGCTCGAGACGCTTCTTGTTCTTGTTTGCACTTTCCTCCTTCTTGAACTTCTTGATGCGTTCGTCTTGAGCCAAGCAATCGTCAACGAGTTTCCTCAGCCTCTGCGTGTCTTCGGTCTTGCGCTTCTTGCGGGCATTGTTGTTCTTGCGTTCGACGTGACGCTTCTGATCGCGGTTCTCGTTGTCATCGGGAACGTCCTCATCAAGGTATTCGAATGTCCTCCACGAATCGAAGTTGTACCAGAAGTTGTAAAAGTTCTCCACGTGCTCTTTCGTGCTCTTGTCGTCCCCGAGTTTGGGTACTGGCTGGATTTTGCTAAAGCGACCTTCGCTACTGAAGACTTTGCTCCACAATTTGAAGAAGTTCTTCTGGCCATCTTTCTTTGAAGGAGGCTCAACTTCGGCAGCCTCATCAACCGAGTCGAATTGGCGGCGTTTGACAGGGTCGAGGAGCACTTCGGTAGCCTTTTGAATGCACTTGAAGAAAGAATCGTCTTCGGAGCCACCAGTAGCTGCTCTCTTGTCGGGATGGTGCTTGAGGACCTTCTTTCGGTGTGCCTTCTTGATCTGTTCTTCCGTGGCCTTCCAGCGGTACTTTGACAAGCCGAGGACAGCATAGTGGTCTTGCCCCTAATAATTGATCAGATACGTCAAGTGTAAGCGGATGGACTGCCTCACCTTCCAGTCTTTCGCATCACGCTGGAGCATTACAGGGTCTTCTGGCTCACTGATCTCCCCTGCATCGTCGTCTTCAACCTTTTTGACGTTCCTCTGAGCCTCGATACGGTCATCTTCGGAGAATGTGCGCTTGTGTCGCTTTCTGCGGGCGTGAGCCAGGAAATGAGGGCCGACGGGCTCGACGTTCCTAGCAGTGGCTGATGATATCTGCCCTACGGGCTTGAAGTCTTTCTCGGCTGACCAAGAAGTCGGCAGGACTGGGAGAGGCATCGGGGTTTGGAGATTCGCCATTCTCAACGTGGTTCAATGGCAAGTGATAGGAGAACAATTTTGTGCCGGTGGTCGAGAAATTATTATTTCTCGAATCTCGACGAATGCTGAGCGCGGAGAAATTCGGACCAATCAGCGATGGCCAAAGCATGTGACGGGAGGTGTGGCATTGGTCTCATTCCATCGTTCACTATGTACAAACTCAAACTCCGAATCATCATGCATCTAGAACCCGATGAGTCTTACCAAGAGCCCAACCCTTCCATCCAGATCGACGCTGTTTGCCTGGTTCTACTGCGATGTCGATCAAAGTTGTGACACTATTTACGATACGTGTGTAGGGTTCTTCGGAATCTGGCCATCTGAACTTGACGATATTGGGCTGTATGGATCTAAGGACACCACCCAGTGATGGTGGCATACTTCTGGCGAAAAGCCTTGCAGCCAGGCGGCTCTGTGTCCAGGATTGCGTCGTTTCCCGCAACCCACTTTCGTTGAAGTACAGGAGCAGAAGTAGGGGCTGGGGGTGGCCAGCCACCTCGAGGCCAACATGTGAGGAAGGCAACTTCAGGGCGACCATCTGGGGCTCTGTCGTTGGCATCACAGACGGCATGTGAGACCATAAGACTGAAGATGGATTCCTCGCCTGCCGCGTCGTGGACTTCGGTCTTGAGAGTGGTTCCTGTTGGTGTCGCAGCATCGGTAATCTTTAGGGCAGCAAGGTAGTTGCGATCGAAGCGAGCTTGCGCTTCCGACACCCAGACAGCTGCATTCGGACACGGGTTGTCTTGAGCCCAGGCCATAGTGGCTGCGAAGCCGAGAAGAGAGAGGATACGGGTCGAGGAGCACACGACAATAGGGTCGACCGGTTCTTGGATCGATGTCAACGTGAGGTTAGGGTTCGGGAGTTGCAAGCGTGACGGTAAGTATAGGATAGAGGAGCGTTGTGACGGTGAGTGGGTACTTTTATAAGGAATTGAAAGGGACAGATGGAAGGATACTTCACAAAGCCACGTGCAGAGTAAAGCTTGCTGTCGAGATGCAAACATGATTGCACCACCAGGCAACGGTACTCATGCTGCACACAACGTAGTCTATAGGCAAGCATCCGGCATTTGGGAGGACTTTCAAGTCTGTATAGTGTCTGCCACATTTTGTGGAATATTCGCTCGTTTTGCCGCATGCAAAGGAGTCTGATAGAGATGCGAGATGACGGGAGCATAGGGGTCTTACCTACAATATTGATGCGCGTAATGGCGTCTTCCTACTTATGCACGCTCGTGATCGCAGTCTCCTGCACTCGACAGGATCGTGGTAGATGATGGCGACTACTGCCACATGCGAATCGACGAGTGGAAAGGTCGTGGATCGAGGAAAATGGCAGATCATGTACTGCCATATGTAGCGACATCGGGCATAGTATATCCGCACACCGGAGCTGATGGGGAGTTGTCAATATTGTTGGAAAAGATGTATAAATAGCTATGGAAATGACGGTGCGTTTCAAAGGGCAAGCCACCGTCGTGGATGGTGGAGGTAGGGTCGACACCTGCTGATCCGGCTGATCAGCACCAGCACCAGCACCAGCACCAGCACCAGCACCAGCGCCCCGAAAGAGCTGAGCTTGCGACAAGTTGCATGGTGCCAGATGTTGATGCCAGATGATGATACAGTAAGCTTGCATCTCCGTGCCATGTGCACGTGTAGATGGATGGCTTTCGTTGGCCATGACGAGCGCAACAAAAGTCGCACAAAGATAAAAGATGGTCGATATAGACGACAGCCAATGAGAGACGAGCATGGCGGATGGCAATCTCAACCTGCAGCCAAGGGAGCGTCTTGCAGGCGCCCAGGCACAAAAAGACTGGCAGAGAAATGAGGAAATATCCATGTTACCGCACGTTTTTTACCCTAGACCGACCTCCCCTGCTGCACTAGTCATCAGCTCACCACCTGTAGTCCCACACTCTCTATCCAAGCATTTTCCCACCTGGACGCCTGACCTCAACCAGATGTTTTGCTAGAGCATCATCTAGGTTGTATTGTTAACGTGGTGATAGAGATCTACAGTATCTCGAGGGCCACTGCAAAGTTATTGGGGCTGTACCGTTGAATAGCTGATAGCTGATAGCTGGCGATACAGCACACCATGGCCAGCCCACTGCCGTGATCTAAGAATACCTGACCATACCCGACCGGCACTCCTCCCCGATGCTCTCTGCTCCGTCACTTTACTGCTGACATGCAGCGTCGATCATGGTTTCGAACAGGTCGAAGCTGACTTGCCCGTGCCGCAAAGCACCAACATGCACGCCCGCGATCGAGCGCCCTGATACGTTGATACGCCCATACGCCACCCCTGTTCGACATTCAGGCCCTCATTCCCCGCCGCCAGCCTTTTCCCAAGCCCAAGAGGTAGTTAACGCCCCGATAATGTTGTTGGTTTTCTCAGGCCTCAGGCACGCACGCACAAGCCCTTGATGATAATAACAACACTGGCTACGCGCCTGCTTCTTTCCTCTCCTCCCTATCCGCGCGCCACTCTGTCGGACATTCACCATCCAAAAGCTTGCCATCTGAAGAAAGGCTCCACCACCTGAAAGGCTTCACCATCGCAAGAATGGCACGCAATTCAGCGAGCATTCACATGGATGATGAGAAACAGTCAAACCCAGACTCCGTCACAAGCACTAGCAAGCCTAGCCCAGACACCGCCGCCATGGACACGGCCGTGGACACCCCCGTGGACACCCCCGTCGTACCTCAGGGCGAGAAGGACCTCCCACCACCTCCACAACCCACCACCGCTATGGATCACGTCAAGAAATTCTTCAACAAAAAGGACAATTTCGCAGAGGAACCTCCCAACGGCGGCATCGTTGCTTGGCTGCAGGTTCTTGGTTGTTTCCTCGTCTTCATGAACAATTGGGGGCTGGCTTCGAGCTTCGGTGTCTATCAAGCCTACTATCAGCTTCCCACCTCTTCACCGAGTCTGTCGGCACAAGGGAAATCTGCTTCACAAATCTCATGGATTGGCACTATCCAGGCTTCCTTCACCCTCATCTTCGGCGTCTTGTCCGGACCTCTCTTTGATAAGGGCTACTTCTTCCAGACCTTGGTCGCGGCATCCATTCTGATGTGCTTCAGCTTCATGATGCTGTCGCTTTGCGAGCTGTACTGGCAGATCATCATCGTCCAGGGTGTTCTGCAGGGCATCTGCTCAGGCCTGCTGTACATTCCGTCCGTTTCACAGATCCCACAGTACTTCACTACCAGGCGTGGCCTCGCTCTCGGTCTCGTCACTGCCGGAGCGCCGTTCGGTGGTATTGTATATCCGATCATCTTCCGAGAGCTCATCACCAAGTACGATTTTGCATGGGCCACTCGAGCCATAGGATTTGTTGCGCTTGGCCTCCTCGTCATCTCTTGGATCATCATCAAGCCATTGAACCTGAAGAATAAGATCGAGAAGAAGCTCTACGATCCAGAAGCCTTCCGCGACCCGCCTTACCTTTCCTTCCTTGCCGGCTCCTTCTTCCTCTTTTGCGGCATGCTCATTCCCTATGTTCTGTGTGCCACATACAGTGTCACCGTCATCGATGGCTATGACCGATCCGACTTCGTTCGTCTCGCAGCCGCTACCTCCGGTGGTTCCATCTCTCCCGCAGAAATTGCTCGATTTCAAGACGCCGAGAACACGGCTTTCTACACCGTCGCCATCATCAATGCCGGGAACTTCTTTGGTCGCATCATCCCCTGCGCCATTTCCGATTTCGGTGTCGGCCCAGAGTACATGCTGTTCTCTTGCGACCTCGCCCTCACCGTGCTCGGCTTCGTCTGGATCACGGTGAAACAAAGAGTTAGCTACAACGCCTTCCTAGTCTTTTGGGGCTTCTTCTCCGGTGGCATAGCATCACTACCCGCCGCTGCACTGCCATACATATGCCCGAGCCTGGAAGTCTTCGCGACCCGTCTTGGTCTGGTCTACTTCTTCGCCGGTATCGGTGTCTTGATCGGTACACCCATTGCGACCGCCATTGACGCCCGCACTCCCGATGCCGATGACTATCTTGGCTCTGCCGTGTGGGTTGGAACCACCATGGCCTTGGGCTTGTTCTGCATCTTGCACAGCGGCTACTGGGGTGGCAAGAGGAGACGGGTCATTCAGAAGCAGCAGAGAGAGCAGAAGGAAGCAAAGCGTGGTGTTCAGAAGGCATGAGGCGCATTGGCATGAGATATACCTCCAGTTCTAGATTAGCGACTCCATATGTTCACAAATTCCACACTAGTCATGATAAGTTACCCTTCAATTTATGCCTGCTCCGCTCAAGTCTCACCTCAATAACGAGCGCTCGTGCGGGGAATAAGCTTGACGGACGTAGGCCGAACGTGTGCATGAATCGCGATTGGGAAAAGACAATGGGCTCAAAGATGGGGTTTGCACAGAGACTATGCCTTTCTCGAGGCTAAGGCAAGCTTTGTCCAAGCCTTTGCCACGCCCGCCGCCACGACGACATATATTCATTAACGTTAACCTCTCCTCAAGACTCCACTTTCACCCTCTATTTCCGCTAGTAAACTTCGCACAACCTGTCCAACGTAACTTCTACTGGTCCTGTCCCGAGCTCTGTCCAAAAACGCTCCGTCGAAGGCAGGGCACGATTTCTGCAATCGTTCACGCAAACCATGTCACTAGACCCCGAGAAACGCCGATTGCACGACAGGCTCACCGACGTCATCTCGCCCAACGGACGGGACGATTGGCACCTCGCAATCCTGCAGCGTCGGTGACGGAACTATTTGTCTCCAGGAATACCACCGAGCCCATGGCCTCTATGGTCGCGTGAGGAGAGTAATGATAAGGCTCGCATTAGCGGCAGAGCCCGCTCTTGCTTTTGGACGGGCTCACCCTGTTGCACACTATCTGCCTTTGCTTTTAGAGAGAGTTCTTCTGTCATACCCCGAACCTTCCTGCCCACCCGAGTCCCGCGATTTATTATATTCCAGCTACTCCCATGACCTTCCCTCTCTCCTTGTCATTCGTACCGGCTACACATCACTGAACTTCAGCTAGCCGGCTTGTCCCTATTGCTCACTCATACCACCTCACTGTCGGCCACTGCTGAGTATCAACCATAGCTATGAACACCACTTCAGCTTCTCCCACCGGCAGCGCGAGCTCTCCGCCTGTTTACGATGATAAGAAAGAGTACCAACTGGAGTCAGCCACGACCATCCACGAGGGAGAGCAAAAGTTCCACAAGCTGGGCTGGAAGAGACTCACCGTATGCCTCATCGTTGAGGCTATAGCGCTAGGATCTTTGAGTATTCCAGCTGCATTCGCTGCTCTTGGCATGGTCCCCGGCGTCATCCTCAGCGTAGTCATTGGCTTCATCGCCATTTATACCAGCTATGTCGTCGGTCAGGTCAAGCTCAAATACCCGCAGGTCAACCACTATGCCGATGCCGTCAGGCTCATCTGGGGCAAGTTTGGCTACGAGCTTGCAAGTACCATGTTCGTACTTCTCCTGGTTTTGCTCGTTGGATCCCATACCTTGACTGGTACCATCGCATGGATCAGGATCGTCGACTCGCCAGCCATGTGCGCCCTGGTCTGGGGCGTCATCTCCGCCATCCTCCTCTTCCTCCTGGCACTCCCTCCTACTTTCGCCGAGTTTGCCATTCTCGGCTATATTGATTTTGTCTCTATTATTGCCGCCATTCTCATCACCATCGTGGCCACCGGCGTCGAGGCGCACAGGGCCCCGGGAGGTCTGTCCGCTGTCGAATGGAGTGCCTGGCCCCCGGCGGACGTCAGCTTCAGCTCTGCCTTCCTGGCCGTCACCAACATCGTCTTCGCCTATTCCTTTGCGGTTTGCCAGTTCAGCTTCATGGCCGAGCTTCATACTCCCACGGACTACGTCAAGTCCATCTGGGCTCTCGGTTTGATCGAGATGTTCATTTACACCGTGACCGGCGCATTAATCTACGCTTTCGTCGGTAACAGCGTGGCGAGTCCCGCCCTTCTCTCCGCTGGCTCTACCGTCTCCCGCGTAGCATTTGGGATTGCCTTGCCCGTTATCTTTATTTCCGGCAGCATCAACTCCACCGTGGTTGGTCGCTTCCTCATGGACCGCGCCTTCCGGAATTCCGAGATCAAATACATCCACAACAAGGCCGGCTGGGCCGTTTGGATTGTGCTGCTCATCGTTATCACCATAATCGCCTTCGTCATCGCAGAGGCTATTCCCTTTTTCAGCGCTCTGCTTGGCGTCATCTCAAGTCTATTCATCAGCGGCTTCACTTTCTATTTCCCCGCCTTGTTTTGGTTCCAGCTCATCAAGGAGGGCAAATGGAACAATGGCTTGAAAAACATTTCGCTGTCTATCCTTAACGCATTATGCCTGCTTATTGGAATCCTGGTGCTGGTTTGCGGTACTTATGCAAGCGTTGCAGACATTATCGGTCAGTACAATTCGGGTGAAGTGCGTAGCCCATTCACCTGCAGTTCTGCGGCGTACTCTTCGTAGATGTGTACATAGCAGGTCTGTCTTCGAGGAAATACAATTTCCACGTTCTTCAATTGGTGGAATTCTACGAATGCTGTCCCATCTTTCGAATAGTGAAATATATTGCGAGCCTTCATTTACCGGTCCTGATCATGATATATTGCGACTGCATACTCTGATTGGGTGCTCTGACAGGACAGAAAAGTGCCAAGCATCCCGGAAAAGTTTCCAGCTTGTCCAAATGAAACCAACTATTTACTTTGTACACAAGCCCATCGCGAAAAAGAGAACTTCATACTTGCACATCATTGCCTAAATATTGCTCAAGTAACGTAGCTAGTAGATTTTCCCACCATGACTGTCCCCATATCACCAAATATGCAGCTCGCCCGCCGCGCCTACAGAGAAGTACTTCGAGCAGCACGAGAAGCATTCAAAGGTAGACATTCCACTGGCCTGACGTGTCTGCTGTAATTGACGACCAATCCAGATGATCAGAGAATGCTTAGGCAAGCCCGGATAGAGACACACAGGCAGTTCTCTGCCAACAAAGCTCTGTCGGGATCGGTCGGGGCGGAAGAAGGGATCGAACATGCCTTTGCCGTGGCGCAGATCCTGAGGCAAAACGTCGTGCAGGGCGAGAGCGCGCAGGGAGAAGCCCACCACTACAGTAAGGAGGAAAAACCACGCCTGTGATGGCGTCCGGTGGCGACGAGCTGATGACCGCGCAGAATTGAACATCCGGGACAGCACGGAGAGGGGGGACAACGACACGGTCAAGATGCCAAAGGCTGAACCGCCCACTCCGGAGCAACAACGTTTCAAAGGCTCTGCAAAGAAGTTTGAAAAATAGGCCGTATCACTATTCTGGTCGTGGTCTAAATCTGGACTGCTGCGCCTTGCAGTATGATGGAAGTACCGGAACGCCACGCTATCCTAAAGAAACATCTTCAACTCTTCCTCTCAATCCCCGGCAAGACTGGCATACTGAACATCATCCTCTGATCCTGGAGGTGGTGCAACAGCCGCCAATTTATCAAGATCTTCCTCCCCAGGTCTTCCGCCAGATGATCCCGGAACACCTCCCAGTGCCTTGGCCTGCCTTCCAGCTGCTGTCTTGGACAGTGCCACCGCATCCCTCCCGGCTCTTGCATGCGCCATCCTGATGTTCTGGTCCAGACTGTCCAGTGTCTTTGGCTTGCCCCATTGGACTCGCAATGGAACGCCTTTGACAATGGCTCTGCCCTGGCACGCCGCTGCTGCCTTCTCGGCCCCCTCTCTCGTCATATAGTTCATGAAGGCGCAATGCGAGCGATGCGAGCAGATGACTGATCGGAGCTGACCAAACTCTTGGAAGTGGACGCGAAGGGCATGCTCGGGAAGATCGTCTTCGACGCCAGTGACGAAAAGGGACGTGACGTTGGGATCCGCAGGTGGGAGGATGTCCTCGGGTCGTGGTGGAAGTGCAGCAGCGCCTGGAAATCCTCGACTTTTACCACCGGCTTTGCTCCCTGCCACGGCTTTGGCAACCATAGCGCCTTTGCCCCGCGAGTCCGATGTCCTCACCGGTCCGGGCTGATTGTACGTAGATCTTGAAGTAGACCCTGAAGACTCCGAAGACCCCAGCAGTTTCTGTCCACCTCCACCCTCCTCGTTCGCCCCCTCCTCTTCTAGCCTCCGCTGCTTCTTGTAATACGGCTCGCTCTGCGCCAATCTCCGCAACAAGTCTCTTGCTTTTTCATCCGTTTGGCCATAAGCCTCGATTGCTCCCCTGCCCTCTTCAATTTCCTTCTCATGATTCTGGGCATAGTATTCCCTGTTGATCTCGCTGTTCGGCCCAGGCGCCACCATCTTGAGCGCCGCATCTCTCACAACAATGGGCAAACCGAAGCTCAAGTCGAGCATGCAGTGCTGGCAGCAGTTCTTCAATCGAGCGCATGTGAGACAGATGTTGGTGCGCTTCTGTCGCGCTGTGCGGTCGGCCTTCCATCTGAAAACAGTGAATGGTCGTGTGCAGATCTTGCATTCTGCGCCGTAGTCTTCCTTCAGCATTTGAACGTAGGGATTATCGGGTAGGCAGCGCTCGCAGACGCTGGGCATGTCAGTGCTCTCCCATCCCGAGCGGTTGAGGTCTGCTTTTGGCATGATGGCGGCAAGATTGTAATCGATCAACCTTGTATTGGTGTGGTTGGATTCGAAGAAGCGTCTCTCAGTCCATGTTATGTTGTGCCTAACCAAAGATTTGTCAGTAAGTTAGGGAATGTCAGAGATGCGGCTGCGGTCGTCACTGGACAGAACTTGCGGGCGGAAAAGTCTCGCTTAGCTTACCCGATCCGGCTTAGCCACCTTCTCCACCACCTTGCGAATTTCACGGCAAAGTCGACGAACATTTTGCGATTCTTCACGACAGTCAAGTCATCTGCGATTGATCATCCACCGACACAATGGCGATCAAGCACAACCAGCAGATTCCTCACAACCGTAAGCAACCTCACATCTCAACAGAGACGCCTCCGTGCTGACTTGAACAGATTTCCGCAAGGACTGGCAGCGCTATGTCCGCGTGCACTTTGACCAGGTAAATCCCCTCTCGCCCTGAGAGCAGTGGCGCCTGCGAGTGCAATAGAACAGCAGAGTCTGACAACATCCGAATAGGCTGGCAAGAAGAAGTCTCGCCGCAATGCCCGCCAGGCAAAGGCCGCAAAGGTTGCGCCTCGCCCGGTCGACAAGTTGAGGCCAGTCGTCCGTTGCCCAACCATCAAGTACAACCGCCGTGTACGCGCTGGACGTGGCTTCACGTTCGCTGAGCTCAAGGTAAGAGAGACAAAGAAACCTTTGGCGGCTGGCGAAATATTGATCGATAGTACAGGCCGCTGGTATCCCCCGCAAGCTTGCGCCCACCATTGGCATCAGCGTCGACCCCCGTCGCCAGAACATCAGCGAGGAGTCCCTCGCCGCCAACGTCGAGCGTCTGAAGTCGTTCAAGTCCAAGCTCATCCTCTTCCCACGCAAGACCAAGGCCCCCAAGAAGGGCGACGCTTCCGCCGAGGAGGTCAAGACCGCAAAGGAGGGCGGCTACACCAACAGCGCAAAGTTCGCCAACGCCGCGCTGCCAATCACCAACAAGCCAGAATTCAAGGAGGGCAAGCTCTCAGATTACCCTGGCGAGGAGGCTGCATACAAGAAGCTCCGCACTGCGAGGTCAGATGCGAGGTTGCTGGGTGCCAGGGAGAAGAGGGCCAAGGCCAAGGCCGAGGAGAAGGATGCGAAGAAATAGATGTGACTTGCAGTCGCGGGCGCACCCTATCTTCTTTTGCTGTTCGAAAAGCGGGTATCATGGTCATGGGTATGGCGTATATCTACAGACTACCAGCGAATGTCATGTCAAACGGATCGCAGAGATCCGGCCGCTTCTTGCTGCACTATCGCGGTCCACGTCACAATGTCTTTCTCGTACAACAGTCTGGTGCTTCCATCCTCCGACTGCGGAAAAGCTCTTCATCTTCTCTCTGCTGCTCAGAAGTTGGATCCACCTCCCCATGCTTACTCCCCGCCTCATCGCAGAACCGAGCCATGACGGTGTCTTTGCTTGACAGGCCGGACGGGCTGTGTGTCGTCCACGTGATGTGCGTCTTGTTGTATATGTTTGTCCATTCCGGATGGTGTCTCGCCTCCTTACACTTTGCTGCTACATCATCCATAAAGTCCTGACCAGATGATCAGTACCGGGGTCACTCCAACGATTGTCCACCGAATGAATTATGCCGGATCGCGACAGAAGGAAAAACACTCACCCACGTAGCCTTGAATGTCTTGAACCTGAACACCCTCTCCAGCCCCTTGCCGTCGCTGGTCAGTCGCCACTGCTTCGCCCCTCTGACCTCGCCCGAGACGAGCGTCGCCGAGTCCCGTCTGACGCTGTCCGGGTCGTGTCCTTCGGAGACACGAGGTTGGAAGTCAGAGGGCAAGTCGGACTTGTTGCTGGTCGACGTCGACATTCTTCTCCCGATGTGAGATGCGATGCGGATTTGGCGTAGGGGTGCTATGTGGCTATGTGAGAGGGACGCGGAATGCCGTAAGGAGAGAGGGGAGATCGACTCGAGTGCTGTGCGGTAATGCCTCATCGTGTCAGGGATGCAGTACACCGCGGACTGAAAAGACGAAAAGGAGGGAAGCTCAGCGATTCGATTGGACGCTGTAGTCTGACGAGTCTCCGAGACGAGATGGGCTTGGGCTCGGCGTGGCACAGGGTGGGATGGGAGGAGAAGGGTTTAGGTACAAAAGGTTTAGGTACAAATGATACTCACATTTCACTACCCACCGGTCTTGCAGAGATCAGTGTATGTCGCGCTTCGATATTTGTACGCTGCACATTCCGGGGAAGACCCTTCGGCGAGAATCAAGTTCGGTTGAGGATCAATTTTGATATGACGCTAAAGTACAATCACTCCGACGCGAGCAAGCGAGCAAGTAGAGCACAATCTTTGCTCTAGGTCATGACTTCTCAAACGCGAATGACTCCCAAAACCCTGCTTCTATACCCGCAACAGCTTGGCTGCATAGTCCGCAATCAACGATTCGGTGGGGAAGCTCATCTCCTCCAGCTTTTGGGCGTACGGTGTCGGCACCTCCGCGCCAGTGACTCGGACAGGCGGTGCATCAAGGTAGTCAAACCCGTACTCTGCTACAAGTGCGACCAACTCGGCGCCTACACCAAAGCTAGGGAAGCCAGACTCCACAGCCATGAAATGCCCGGTCTTCTTGACCGACTTGATGATGGTCTCTACGTCGAGGGGCTTGATGGATCGGAGGTTGATGACTTCGGCTTCAATGCCGTACTTCTTCTTGAGCTGCTCAGCTGCTACAAGGGATTGGCCTACGCAGCGGGAGAGGGTGACCATTGTCAGGTCCTTCCCGGGGCGCTCGATCTTTGCCTTACCGAACTAGAGAAGAGTCAGTTTCTGTATAGTTGTACATGTGAAGGTCTCTTACCGGAAGGACAAACTCATCGCTTTGAGCCTCCGGGCTCATGGGGAACGAGAGACCGTAGAGAAGTCTAAGCACCGTCAGCAAACGCTTTACCGTCTGGGTCAAGAGCCTCTTACTCGTTCTCAAGCACGACTACTGGGTTTGGATCCCGGATTGCCGCTTTCATGAGTCCCTTTGCATCCTCGGCGCTGTATGGTGCTACGACCTTGAGGCCCGGGATGCTGCCATACCACGCGGTGTAATCTTGCGAATGCTGTGCAGCAACACCTGAGGCGAATCCATTTGGTCCGCGGAAAGTGATATTGCAGGGCTGGATACCTCCGGACATGTAGTGTGTCTTTGCAGCCGAGTTGATTATCTGATCGATTGCCTGCATAGCGAAGTTGAAAGTCATGAACTCGCACTGTAGCGGCATTAGCATGTCTGGCCACGGGACTGCTGATTATCCCAATCAACGTACCACGGGGTGAAGCCCGGCGAGCGCTGCGCCAACGGTAAGACCACAGAAACCAGACTCGGTGATAGGACTGTCTATCACTCTCTTCTCTCCAAATCTGTCCAACAGGCCCTTGGTAACTTTGTATGCTCCGTTGTACTGTGCGACCTCTTCACCGAGAACAAAGACCTTGTCATTCTTCTCCATCTCTTCCGCCATAGCCTCGTTGAGCGCTTCTCGCACCGTCATCTCCTTGGTGCCACTGGGCGTGGCGTACGTCCTCCATCGTGATATCGCCGGCGTCGAGACTTTTGGTATCGAGGACCGGAAGGCGGATCTGCTGGCGGGAGTCGCGGTCAAAAGGCGCGAAGCCGGACGAAGAATCCTTGAGGTCACCATTTGATCGACAGATTTTGAACCGGCGGTGCGCAGGTCGTGTCAGTCTAGAGAGCTGGGTTCGGGAAGAAAGATTGGGTGAAGCTTTCTTGAGATGCGCTGGCCCAACAAAGCTCCGCAGAGCTCAAGAAAATGACCATTGGGGAGGCGCTGGTCCAAGCTTTGGAATATCTCGTTCACTGTTGACCAGGCTGCACCAATTATGCACTTTACCATGTGGAAATGTTGGCTGCATACTAATTGATGGTGGTTTCTATACATACACAGAGATCTGAATACTCTGATTCAACAGTGTGCCTCTTTCAAACGCCTTGCCATGTAGCCTGACCCGTGATGGTATCAAGGGTCTCCTACGCCTTGTTCGGCTTGCGAGCGACCATAAGGTACATAGGCGTGAAAAGACCCTCCCTTGCACCGGCAACGAGCGAGTCCGCAGCCAGCGCGAGGTTATCCGCGGCCTTCTGCGTGCCCTTGGGCGCAAGACCAATCATCTCAAGTCCCCCAACCAAGCGATGCACAGTCGCACGACCAATCTTGGTCATTCGAATAACCAATGGCAAGTCCCACATACTTCCGAGATACTTCAGTTCGCCAGCGATAGGCCAATACCATGGGTATGGGTCTGGTCGATCGGCCAAGTCTTCGTTGTGCTCGAGAACGAAGCCAGCATCTTTCACGGCCTTGAGTGCGGTACTGATCTTGTCCATATTTGAGATGCCATCACCCTGTTCAATCCCCAAACGGATCTCGCGATGGCGTGGGTTGTCATTGTCGTATTTCTCCGTCATGAGCCACTCGTAGACACCAAAGACACCACCCGGCTTGAGGACACGGAAAATCTCCGAGTAGATGCCCTCCAACGATGGAGCATGTACTGTAGCCTCAATAGCGTAGACTGCGTCGAAAGTGTTGTCTGCAAAGCCCATTTGCTATTGCTTCTGTCAGCTGTCCATTTCGATCACGCCATGTGCCGATTGTACTCACCATGAAGTCGCCCTTGACAAATGCAACCTTCTCCGCTAGTCCCTCCTTCGCAGCATAGTGTGTCGCGCGCTCGATTTGATAGTCGTTGTTGTTCAGGCCCACTACGTTCGCGCCGGAAAACTTGCTGATCTCTCGGGCTGGGCCGCCAACACCACAGCCCACGTCCAGAACGTTCATGCCCTCCTTGACACCCATCATATGCGCGAGATAGTGCTCATGTCGGGCTATGGCCTGCCTGAAGGCCTCGTTGTGAGAGAATCTGCAGAAGTGGAAAGACTGACCCCAGCCATACTCGTAGAGATCGGTGGAGAGGTTCTAGAACTAATTTAGTATTCGTAGCGTGCAGAACAATGCACCAGCTTACGTAGTATTCGCGCGTGAGCGAAGCGTACATGTTCCTCCTTGCCTCCCTCTGCTCTGGTGTCTCGTCCCGCGCGGCTTGTCCGTCCCAATGCTTGAAGTACTCTGCGCCTGATAAAGCACCGGCTTCAGCATTCTTCTGGAACAGCGCTCTCAATCCACCGGCTCCCTGGCCAGACTTGCCGTGCATAGCCTTGTGGAATTCTGCATCGCGGACTTTGTTCTCGGGTTCTAATGCGGCAGGTGCCATTGCGTTGACCAATAGATGACTGTAGGTTCGAAGATTGAATGGAATGTACAGCAGGCGAGAATGGGCAAGTGAAATGGAAGATACAGGACCGTCTCCTTATCTGAATCACTAATAATTGTCAGACGATCCAATGGCTGGCGTGGAAATTTGGCTCTCCGCTCGTACGATTTTCCCAACCTTTCCCCAGATTTTCATCTCTCCCGACGCGTCCCTGCATGACGCGCGGCTGCACCCGATGGATTTGTGCAATATATGCATTTGCATATCTAAATAGGTATCTAACCATGCCATCACTTCTTCTCTCCTCCAGCGACACCCGTCACAACATTCTTACCCGGCAGAGCGGCAAGCACACCATTAACCTGCTCTTTCACATGCTGTGTTTGTCTGCATCTCCAGGATTGATCATCGGGAAAAGGTTTGAAATACTTCTGCACACAATTCTCGTTATTCTTGCAGTTGTCGAGCGCGTTTTGGAGCACCCTGCCATCCCATCCATTGACCTGAGGCCAGGTCAATACACCTTTTGATCCGAAATGACCACTGCTACTTACAAAGTCCCCGTGGTAGCCGTATCCTGAAGCGTCTCCATTCGCAAGAACAAACGGCTGCTTCGAACCCCACCAGGCAAAAGGAGGCAGCGCGGTCTGGTATACGATTTCGTGGAATAAGGATGGGAGGCGCACCGGGAATCCTGCTGGGCAGGGACCGTTATCCATATGCCCTACCGGGTACGCCATGTGCGACTTATGATCAGTAGTATCGACGTCTTTGCCATTCCAGCAGGAAGGAAAGTTGATCTGCAGTCGCATATTGTCCTTGCATGGCCTCGTCGGAAGACTGTAGAAAGTGTCCCGGTCGCATAGGTAGGAAATGGCCTTGCCAGCCATGTCACTACTGAAGTTGCGCTTGTTGGCATCACCAGCGAGCATGCGAAAGCCGTCTGGGAACGCCTTGATATGTTCGCCGGCTTGGTGACGGGGACTAACAGATAGTAAGTGCTGGATCAGCATCTGAAATCACCATTTCGTACTTGTAGTAGATCGCCATGCCCCCGCCTTCACCAGTGCTCATCTGGCCTCCGATAGGAATGGAGATGAAGGAGCCATTCTTGGCATGAAAGTACAATTTGGGGGACCAGTAATTCGAAAGATCTTGACTAATGGCCTCGCAAGACGAGCAGCTCGATCTGCGCGCCTTTGCGAAAGTTATACGGAGGCCGAACCCATTCCCTCCACCGACGGTGTGTACATGGGTGGCAGGAACCCCAGGTGATACAACAGGATCCGCTCTCTCCTCGACAAGGTGATTGATACAATTCTGGACGAATGTGCCTGCATTGTTGGGCGTTGCTGCGGCGTGAGAGGCCAGAAGCGCTGTCATAAAAGTCCCGGGATGCATGATAGACGTACATGGGAACGCTGAGAGAAGAGAGCGCTGCTAGCTCAATGCCTATGTCTTGCCATGTCAACTGCAAGGATTCGCCGCCAACTGTATGAGATCGTAACCCTACCTTCTCCCAGGTGCGAGGCGTTATAGTCGCGACCTGAAACATGGTGGCGATTGAGAGCCGCATGTGGACAAGCGGCCGTTGCGATACAGCTTGTACGGGAACAGCAACCAACCTGACACACATGTATGAGCTATGCCCTCGCAACGGGCGAGCAGACAGATTGGACCAGGAGTAGCTGCGGAGAATGTCAAGCGGGAGACCAGGGGGCGTACGATGAAAGCAATAGAAGGAACATCTTCAAAATACACGTCGAGCGGTTCACATGTGTGAACGTTCATGATCATCTATTGCTTACATTTACTTGATCGTACAAAATATCTCTGGTCATATCTCCATCCTATAGACTTGCCTATAGACTTGCAATGCAGATGCCAGTGCCGACTTTGCTTCACACGGGGTTCTCCTGAGTCACTCGGCTTCTCGTGTCCGCTATACCTAGGCCAACGTCCTGGGTCCTAGCTTGCTCGGCTTGAGAAGTTTTGCTCTGCTCATTTCTCGGTACACTGGCTTTGGTGACAGGTCCGAAGAGTCTCGTCTGCGTCATGCCTTTCAGGTTGTGTGCCGACTTTGCTCGCTTTGCGGTGGGTGTCCTGAGCATCTCGCTGGCCATCTGACTTGCCGGTCTATCACCCACGTCGCCATCGGCTAGCTCAGTCTCTGCCTCGCTATCGTCCGCCGCGGAGACAGTTCCGTCACTCTCATACTGACGCTTCTGACTATGAGGTCGTGTCAACGTCAGATCGTCCAAGGTCCTCTTCCGAGGTACAGGAGCGGTCATAGGAGCCTCCATGGGAACGTGGCGTGGCGGCTGGGGTGTGTAGAGCGTATGATGGCCAGGGGCCGTCGATCTCTGAGGGGTTGAGGGCATTGAGGACAGGGAGTGCGTGCCTCTCGAATGACCTTTCCGGTGCTCTCCATCTGCGGCGCGTCCGCCTTGGCTGACGATGTCGGTGGCCTGCAGCAACGCTGCAAATCCAGGCTGCTGCTGCTGTTGACTCTGAGCGGGATCCAGGTGGATGAAGCGTTCCCGCACGGGCGTCTGGTAGGGCGTGGTCCGCGTGGTCCGTGGTGTGGTATCGATGCCCATTCGACGATGTCGCAAGAGCTGATCTCGCGACTCTCGTATGCGATCTCTCATAAGAAGCACCTTGTCATTGAGGGAAGCAATCTCGCTTTCCTGGTGCTCGAGGACTAATCGTGCATGTCCCAGCTCACGCTCAAGTTGTACGTTGTGGAGCTTTAGCTCCCTCAAGTCCGTAGTCATTGCAGCATATACATCGTTGTGAATCGGTCGATAGTTGGGATCGGGCTCCTGCTGGACAAGCAAGGCTTTATCATGCTTCGCTCGTCTTTGTGTTTCGGCTTCCTGCATCACCTCAATCTCTCGACGAGCCATCTCCATCTCGACTGCCATCCTCTCGACAGCTTCACCGCTTTCCATTTGTGACATTTGATGCTGCAATTTGAAGTGCGCTGCTGTTGTCTTTGTGTCTTGTACTATTCCAACCAGCTTTGCAACTATGGTGCGGAGGTCATCCACAGACATCGCGTCAACCTGCTCTTTCGAAATGTCGAGAGATGTACCATCCTGATCTGCTATTGCTCTGCTGCGCCGGGTTGTCGCTGGTGGAGGAGATGACATTATCGCTGTAGAGCCCTTATGCCGTGAAGACGGTGGGGGTGTCAATGACGATTTGCTGCCAGTCGCATCAGGCAAGTGTGCATGAAAAGGTATCGGTGTAGTGGGCAGCGACGGTTGCGACGAAGCTACCAAGGTCCCCCAGGGGTTCTCTGAATTATTATCCATGCCGTGCGGTGGGACGCGATGAACACCTGCAGGCCGGTGGTGGAAGTGAAAGAGGTTCGGTCGAAGCAATGCGCCGGCGCAATGGTCACATATGAAGCAGGATTCGATATTGAGAGGCGGGTTATCGTGGTGTAGCATCCATGGTCCGAAGATGGAGCTTGATGCGGTAGCTCGACAGAGAAGTGGGAAGGCTGGTTAGTGGATGTAGTAGCAGATGCAAGCACTTAGCTTTCCGTTTGCGGACTAGCCTTGGAACGAGGGTGTTGTCCGGGCAATCAACCACCTTCAATTTCCCATGTCCGTCACCATTCGGGTTCATGGAATTTCACCATTGCACGCGGTCTGCTTGGACCGTGAAAATACGCTCGAGAACACGCTAGTCAGCTATACATACCCACGCTCATCTCATCGGTGACGCGTGTTTGGACCGCTGTAACTGGTCTCGATGGACGAGGCCTGATATATCCCTTACTTCCCTCCCATCTGAGGTCCTTCCGGACACCTATCAACTATCAACTATGGACTACTCCAGGGGTCCGGCGAGCCCTGTCAAGTCTGCACTCCCTCGAATGTCCAAACTGCCGACGCCACAGCCATCGCGGACATCCACTGCACCTGCAGCTGCCCCACCAGCAAATGCTGTCAATGTGGCCAAGCCACTCTCACGTTTAACATCTCCCACGAAGCCAGTGTCCACGATCAAACCACCATCTTCCGCTCGTAGGGTATCCGGCATTCCTCCCCCAACCGGTTTGTCCGCTCGGCCATCTTCTTCACAGGCGGTTCGGCCAACGTCACCGTCGAAGCACCCTCAATCCAAACAACCCGTACCTTCTTCGGGCTTTGGTGTCATTAAAGGAGCACGCCAACGACCGAAGTCCGTTCAAATCGGGCCATCGTACGGCAATCGCGTCGAGGACGCAAATGACCGTCTCGGTGCCCTGAGCTCATTCTCCCTTTCACGACGCGGAACACAGGAACCCAATTCGCCATCACCAGCTTCGAGTCCCTTCATTCCCGATGCCACACCCCAGCCCCACAAATCGTCTGGGCCATCTCTGTCAGATCGCACAATAGAGAGTCTTTCCAAGCTCCCAGGGACCCCTGCTTCGGATTGTCGTCGTTCGGGTGTCTTCAGACCTGAGAGTCCCATGGCTATCAGTCCCATGGCACCTCCAGCACGTCCAGCATCGGCTTTGAGTGCTCCAAAACGTTCATCAGGCACTGTACCGAGTCGCACCTCAATGCGCCCATCATCTCCAATCAAGAACACACTATCAGGTACCTCACAGCGCAACACCACCACTGGCTACCCAACACCAAGTGTTGGGCGGCGGTCCATAAGCGCCACAATCCCAAGATCACAGAACACGTCTCAAAGATCTGGGGTGTCGACGCTTAAGAGTGCTTCCGCCACCCCTCAGCCCCCTCGATCGACAAACCCCGGAAGACAAGTAGTAAAGCCAAGTCTTGGACCGTCAAGTACTGCTAGGGCCGTTCCTCTCAGAGCCAAGCTCACCTCGCAATCCACGGCGTCGGCCCGCGTTTCGCCCCGCAAACTCAGTTCCGAGATGCCAGGCGCGGACTCAGCGAATATGTCCGATCAGGAGAACACTATCGGATCCCCTCCGGATCTTGAAAAGGTCCCAGAACCATCCTCTTCTCGGTTTCGCGCAGCCATTGAAAAGGCAAAGGCGGCTTATCGAACAACGAAGACTGAAATTGCTGGGGAGGAAAGATTGAAGAGTGACTATGATCTCTATACAGATCCATTTAATCAACGACCAAAGGACGACAGGAACGAGATATTGCGTGCCAGGCTTGACAAAGCACGTCGAGAGGGGAAGTTGAATATTTCTTCGCTTGAGCTTGAGGGTGTGCCAGACTTGGTCCTACGGATGTATGATGCCTCTGACATGGCTGACTCTGGCATTGCATGGCATGAGACTGTCGACCTAAGTGTGGTAAACGGAGCTGACAATGCCATTACTTCGTTCTCTGCAGAGCTATTTCCGGATGTAGATCCCGAGGCTGCGGTGCACGACGACAACATCAAAGCTACTGTATTCGCTGGAGTCGAGCGCATGGACTTCCGTGGGAACCAACTCATAACCCTTCCACCTGGGCTACGGCATCTCACCCGGCTTACAAATATCAATCTATCGCGGAACCAGCTCGGTAACTCTGCCTTTGAGGTCCTAACGCAACTACCAAATCTTAAGGAACTTCATCTGGCGAGTAACAACTTGGGTGGATTTCTCTCACAGAACTTGAAGAAGCTTGTGAACCTTGAGCTTCTTGACGTCAGCGATAATAGGATCCTCAATATTCCAGACTCTATACATGAGCTCTCAAAATTGCGGATCCTCAACGCATCAAAAAACCAGCTCACTGGAGTTCCCATGGACGCACTAGAAGGCCTTCCGCTTACTGAGTTGGATGTGTCTGGTAATGCCCTGGTCGGGGCGCTCTTCCCATTCAGCGTCTCTAGTCTGCAAGCGCTCCAGCAATTGAACGTTGCAGACAACTCACTTGCTTCGTTGGCGTTCTCGGAAAGCGTGTCTCTTCCAAACATCCGCATCCTGAAAGTTTCCAATAACCGCATGGTCAATCTGCCAGACATATCCGGATGGTCCGAACTGGTCACCTTGGCGGCCGGAGGCAACAAGTTCAATCAATTGCCTCAGGGGTTTGTAGCTCTCAAGCAAATACGACATGCCGATTTTACGAGTAATGAAATGACGAGGATCGACGAGCGAGTGGCCTTGATGGACAGCTTAGAGTCTCTTGTTCTCGCCGCAAATCCTCTCGTCGAGCGCAGATTCCTTACCATGTCGGCGGAGTCAATCAAGCGTGCACTGAGACCAAGAGTCGAGCAAGACATGCCAACTAGCAAAAGCGTACGAAGCTCCGACTCTTTCGTGGACGAGGCCATCGACGTGCGTTCGCCCGAAGAAGAGTCTTCTCCCTTCAAAATCAGTCCGACCGGCGCACTCGATCTCACCGCACAGGGTCTTGTCGATGACGATGCAGACGGGTTGCGATCTCTGCTCGGTCAGAACGATGTGAGACGATTGTCACTCCCGCGGAATAAGCTCTCCATCATACCATATGAGCTGTCATTGGCACAGAACATGACACACCTAGACTTGTCCATGTGTCAGCTATCCGGGGCTTACTTGGAAGAGCGACTAAGTCTGCCGATGTTGCAGGAGCTGCAACTATCTGGTAATAATTTGGTATCTTTCGAGCCACTGATATTGTTCCTCAATGCGCCATATTTGCAGCAGCTTGACGTGTCCAACAATCGTCTGACTGGCGAGCTGCCACCACTACGACACAGTTTTGGTCACCTTAAAAGACTTTACGCGGCCGATAATAAGATCGAGGTCATCTCTAGCGAAAGTCTTCGTGGCCTGGAAACGGCAGTGCTTGCTCGGAACAGCTTACGGAATCTCCCTGCCGATGTTGGTCTACTATGGTTCGAAGGGCTTCGCCAATTTGAGATAAGCAGCAACTACTTCCGGGTCCCCAACCACGAGACGCTGAGTAAGGGTACCGAAGCCGTCCTTTCCTACCTTCGCACTAAAATACCGAGCTATGAGGGCGACGATGAGACGTTCTAGCTTGTTTGACGCCCGGGGATGCAGTTGGCTAACAGCATGACGGTGGCGGGGAACGATTGTTATGAACACTAAAACGAGGATCATCATGTATGAATTACGATTTGCTTCATCATGATACCCAAATCCATTTCGCTTTCTATATATACTTTATCTACCAAGTCTTTCATGATCATTATGCTCATGTGTATTGTCTCCCTCATACACCTACTTCCAAGGTCCCGGCGACATGCGTCCAGAACTCTTCCACGAGCTCTTTCTGTCCTTCTCCCTGCCTCACAGCGAGATACCTCCTCCCGTCCACTGTGGGCTCCCAATTGCCCTTGTTTGCGTCCGCGATGATTCCGCCGGCCTCTGTCAAAACCACCCAGCCAGCACACACATCCCATGCCCAGCATCCAGCTTCCCAATACACATCCATCGCCCCAGTCGCTACTGCACACAGATTCAATGCCGCGCTGCCCAGTGATCGCAACGAGTGGACCATGGCCCCGCCATCTTCCTTGCTCGCGCACAGGGACCTGAACGTTTTCACCTTGACATCATAGTCGTTCCCTGATCGATCACTGCCCCACTCGACGGCCACGAGCGACTTGTCCAGACCGCCGAGCGGCTCAGGATCCCTGAGCGGTAAGCGCACATGATCATGGAACGGATCGGTGAGAAAGGAGCCCCGTCCCTTGATGCCAGAGTAGAGCGTATCAGTAAAGGGGTTGTACACGACACCGACCTGTGGGATCTGGTTGACAGCGAAGCCAAGACTGATTGAGACGTATGGATAGCCGTGGACGAAGTTTGTGGTGCCGTCTATGGGATCGACGATGAAGGTTGGTGAGGGGGTCAGGACATCGCCTGGTTTGTACGTTTCCTCGCCCATGAATCTGGCTGGTTGGTATTGACGGAGTCAAAAGATTTGGATATGAAGGCTCACTGGTATGAAGGATATTTCTCACGCAGGGTCGCAGACACCATCTTCTCGACTGCTTGATCTGTTTCTGTCACAAGGTCCGCCGAATTCTTTTTCGAGCCCGAGATGGAGGTGTTGGGTCTGGCAGCGGTGATCATTCCGCCCGCCTTCTTGGCAATGCTGATCAAGAAGTCGTGCACTTCTTGGAGATTGATGTCACTCATCTTGAAGCAATTGATGGAGTTTACAGTCTGCCTATAACGAGGGGCTCTGTTTACGATGTCGGAGGGGTGAAAGGAGGGGCAAGAGATGGCGGAGCTGAAGACGAGTCATGGCGGAGGAAATGTCGAGTCAGTCGTTCGTCAGTACCTGAAGTAGCTTTGTCGCGTTTCTAGCTCCTCTGTCGCGTTGTCCGAAGATCTATTTATCATATTGCGCCAGTCAAGATGCCCGCCTTCAAGGACGGGGAGCTACTTGTGAGCATCTGCGCTGTCAATTGAATGTTCCATGAGACTGATCGAACGCTAGATCATACAGCCTGGCTCGCAGACGACTTTGGCTCAGCTAGGACTTCCAGAATCGCTGACTCCGGCCCGGTATCGCATACGATCATGCATGTTTCCAGCAGAGAAACCTGGACAGTACGAACCGAATAAAGTGCGCCGGAAGACCAAAAGCAGCACCAATGGCGCCAAGGCAGAAGGGGATGTCAAGATAGCCAGTGCGCCGGCCGGGTCAACCGCTGAAGAGGAAGAACCCGAGTACGAAGAGGACTTTGAGTCGGAGGAGGGTGCTATATGGCCTATACGGAATGGACAGATCGTCGATTGGCCGGCCTTCTTTGCACTCATTAATTACGTCCACAAGACCCCTGGGCCGCATTTCCACACGGCCGTACTCCTCATAGCGCAGCCCTCTTGGACACCGCGGGACCATGAGAGGATCACGCAATTCTATTTTGAGCAATTCAAGTCGCCAGCATTCGCCATTATGGATTCGGCAGTCGCGACATCGTATGGCTTTGGGCTTGAGAATGCGACCGTCATCGATGTCGGGAAGGACAAGGCCGACGTGTCTGCTGTGGCTGGCTTCATGCTGCATCATACAGGCAGGTCCGCCGCTATTCCGGACTGCGGAGGCGAGTCGATGACACAGCGATTGCAGCAACTTCTCGGGAGCAAGGGTTTCACAAGGGACATGTGCGAGCAGCTGAAGAAAAGCAGCATATGCGAGATCTTGAATTCGGACGCAGACATTCCCACCGCTAGCGGCTCAACAGAGCAGAAGGAGGCCATTGCTAACCCGGCGATCGCTGCGAGCACAGGCGGAAACGAACCAGTATCAACGGCGACCATCGAGACGAGAAGAGATGCGGGAGAGAATGCAGGTGTAGGCGCAGATGCTCAGGAGGCAGAAGACAATGAGGGTGTTGTTGACGTTGCCAGCATTGTAGCAAGCGGTAAGATCAACGAGTTCATCGAAAGCAAAGACAAGGAGAAGGCCGAGAAGGCCACAATCAAGAAGAAGGGCGGAGCGGATGCGAATGTCAATGCGCCAAAAGTCGTTCGTCTCCCAAATTCGAAGCGCGTCAAGAACTCTTTTGTGTACGAGGACCATGCACTGCACAGCGCGATGAAGAGCATGAACGTGTCCGGCGGGCAGATGGCTGAGATGCAGGCCGCTATGGACTCGGCAGCTGGTCGAACATTATCCACAGAGGGTCAAACGAATGAAGCCGATGGATCAATGCCAACATCAGGCCCCATCAAGCGGGAGATTGAGGTTGGGACGGAGAGGTTCATGGCAGCGAGTGGTGGCATTCTGGATCGCATCGCAGACGCCGTGTTTAGGACAATATCTTCCGTCGAGGAGCATGACAAGCGACCCGAATTGTGGAACAATCTTGCGATTGTTGGCAACGGATCAAGGGTAAGAGGCTTCAAGGAAGGGCTCCTGTCTCGACTCCAGTCCAAGTATCAGATCTCGCCATCGTCAGCAACCATCTTCACGTCTGAGCTTCCGTCCAACATGTCGACGCCACTTGCAACAGGCATGAACACGCCTCAGCCGCACGGTCAGCCGCCGATGCATGCGCCATCGTCAGTCAATCCACTCCTCTTAGCAGCAACTACTGGTCAAAACGCTCACCTGAACCCCATGGGTCAAAGCATGTCTGGTGCAATGGAGAGTCGGCACTCGTCGCACGGTCAGACCCCAACAAGTATCAACATGGCGAAGATCCCAGAGTACTTTCCCGAGTGGAAAGATGTTGGATACGAAGAGGCATCATTCCTAGGCGCTCAAGTTGCGGCCAAGGTCATCTTCACTGTGGACACTGGATCGTCCAAGGGCTACATGACGAGGACAGACTACAACGAGTCGGGACCGTCTGGCATTCACGATTGTAGTGTGTAGTTGACATGATGATCCGGTGTTTAGTGTGGCGTTTCCGTGTGGCACAGCAAGGCGTCCTGGCCAAGTCTTCGCTTGGAGGGGGTGGTGTGAACGGTACGCCGTTTGGGGGCTGCTATCGAAGGAGCGGGCGGCCGCCCTGGGTTCGTCATTTGAGGAGGCTGCTGCCGCACACTCCAGTGCGAGACTTGGAGCTCTCGTCTTACTAGCGAAGAGTGATGTCGAATGCAGCGTCTCGCACGGCACGATGACGAGATGACGGTAGCTCGATTCATCCACAGATTTACCTCGCAAGGAAATAGTCGTTGGCCCAGTCGTGGTCTGCATCTCGTTCAGCCCCTGATCGAAAGACGAGCCCATGTATGGCGGAGAATGAACAAGAAGCGTACCTGCATTATATTGTCCAATCACGAAGCATGTTGAAGATGCACGTCAGATGAGCTTGAAGGGCTGCAGCATGTCTAGCTCGAACGATGACTGATGTTACAGCTTCTGAGACCTGCCGCAACGTCGAACATGAGTGTGTGCTCAGATCGATCGGCCAGGATATCGACTCGCCGTTGGTGGTGGTGGGCAGACTGTTGGTGGCCCCTGGGCACTCCATCGACCACTTCCCCCCGACGCTGCTGGCTGATGGTTTTACTTGGACTGGTCAAGACCATGTGCGTCTTTTGGTTGTCAAGCGTTGTGGTCAGAGAGGCTGATACGAGAATCCTTCATCTTGTCGGTTAGTGCTGCGTTTGCTCGGTCGCCCCTGCGTGTTCCTCCTATCCCGATCGGAACTGGAAAGGCGAAAATACAAAATAGCGGATTGCAGCACAGGTCAGGGGAGAGCCCCGCGTCCTCGACCTTTGCCTCACTGGGAGCATGCAAGTCATGTGGTTTGTGTGCTGGCCGTTGTACTGTACCGTAGTAGTGTACTGTGGTTCCCTGCCACGAGTCGAGTCGGTCGGTCCCAATGGAGCAGGACGGTAGAAGAGGCACGTGTGAGGTACTGCAAGGAATGCAGACTGTTTTACAGTAGTAGTGCACCACAGAACAGAACGAGTCCAGGGCGACCAAGGACGGGGACGACAGACGACGACGACGACGACGACGACGACGAAGACGACGATGTGATGGGGAACTCGGCCCTTGTCGATCATGGATCTGCCTCGCGCGTCCCCTTATCCGTAATCTCTCGTGCAGCCCTGAAGGGTGGAGGAAGGGGAAGCTTTCCGGTGCCGTCTCCCATGATTCCATCCCACGTCGCTGCCGGGCTTCTCTGCACCAACAGACTCATTCCTTGCAGTCTCCCGCCTTCCATTTTTCTGGCCGTTGGACAATACGTCTTGCTGTGATCAGCATCTGCTGGCCGGTGCAATTCTGCGACGTTGGGCGCGGGACGGTTGGAACAATTGCTGGAATAGCACTCACCCGCCCGTCTTCACATTATTATCCCCCATCTCCATAATTCCTACTTTTAGCGACGCTTCCTAATCAGGAGCTGCTGGCAAGCCACCACATCTCTTCCAAGAACTCCCCTCCCCGGTCGTCGACTTGTCCTGCAATCGACACCACCTCCGTTACACTACTACACTATTCTCCTGCTTCCTCGACATCCTCAGACATCCTCCCGCGCAGCGCATCTTTGTCCCTGTCGACTACACTAACAAACGCACCGGCTGACCTGATCAGCCACCAGGGCCCGGGCTGAACCTCCGCCTCGGAGCGAGCTCCTGTCGATCCTCAACCACGCCGACTCGGCCCTGTCTGTGTAGTTACTGTACGCTCCTCCACGTGCGCTCCGTCCAGCGCTTTCGCTGTTCAGTTCAGGACCATCCATCCGACTGGCAGTGTCGTGGTCAATTGATACCTGCTTCACCAGCGCAGGACGGGAAGAGCCAGGAATCGCGCACACGCGTGCCACATTCGGACTGGCGGTCGTGCTGGGGCCCCCGCTGTGCTAGAAGCCCAGAGCCCGAGTTAGCAGAGACGACAGATCCATGTCTGTAATCATGACTTCCGTCTCTGAAGCCCATAGGAGCAGTCCCTTCGACAGCGACAGGCTCGTCGCTGGTCATACTCGCGAGCTGCCTCTCCTGTCGACCTCTGCGGCCACTTCTTCCGCTCATTCCTCCGCCGAGCCCATGGATATTTCCCCCCATGCAGGTCCTGCCTCCAAAGACAGGCCATTGAATGGCAGTTCAAGTCGCGAAAGGCTCGCTCCGTCCTCGGCCAATTTATCGGATAAAGAGCAAGCATCAAATAATTCCGGCGGTCCCGTAGGTGCTGCCGCTGCGGCGCAGCAACCAAAAGTCGTCCAGGCCGCTTTCATACACAAGCTGTACAACATGCTCGAGGACCAAAGCATCCAACATCTCATCTCCTGGTCCAATACCAACGAGAGCTTCGTAATGTCTCCCTCTACCGAGTTCTCAAAGGTGCTGGCATCCTATTTCAAGCACACCAACATTTCGTCCTTCGTTCGCCAACTCAACATGTACGGATTCCACAAGGTCAGCGATGTGTTCCACGCAGGTTCTCCCGATTCTCCATTGTGGGAATTCAAGCATGGAGGTGGAAGCTTCAAACGTGGAGACCTGGTGGGATTGAGAGAGATCAAGCGAAGGGCATCCCGGCAGACACTCATCCACCGCGATTCCTTTTCGAATGCGCCCAAACCCCCTCCGACCCACACACACATACCTGCGCCGCAACCCGAGGCGCCAATGACGGCCGAGTCGCTCGAGACGAGGATGGGTATGATGGAGTACAATTTGCACGATGTTTACACTCGAATGGCGAGGACGGACGATGCATTGCACAGGATGACAGCAAACGTTCAGATGCTTACGGATAGTCTGTCGAAATGCGTTCAGTATAGCAACGATCTATCCGCGCATCTGCTCAGCGCAGTGCCGGACCCGGAGAACGCCGTACACAAGGACGGTAAGCATTACGATTTTCCGCTCAATCGCGATCCAGCTGACACAGAAACATAGTCGCCGCGCTGAAAGCAGAGATTGCCAGGCATGCCGAAGGACTGAAGGCAATGGAAAATCAGACGAGACCAGCGTTCGGAAACTCATCCTTTGAACCGCATGGACCTATTTCGCCGCGCCATCCAAATTACGACAGCTCAAGGCGACCGTCACTGCAGGTGACTGGTCCACCGCCGTCCTTCCGCACGCCGATGGCTCCAGTCATGGCATCCCCGCGGAGGCAGGGCTCGCTGAGTGTACCTGACGGAGGTGTGTCTCCCTCGGCGGGACGCATGCAGCAGCAGCAGCAGCAGCAGCAGCAGCAGTATAACAATCTTCCACCACCTCCTGTGCCGCAACCCCAGCCGCATCCTTTGGCGACAGTCCAGTCACCGCCCGCCAATCTGTCGAGACGCCACACATCGGCCGACATCCGCGTACAAGGCTGGCACGGCAATGTGCCGCCAGGAGCGGGTATGCCAGGCAGCTCACCATATGCATCGGGACAAAATTCGACACAGTGGCCTTCGTCACCTTATCGACCAGCGCAGGGCGATCAACAGCTTCGGGACGCTCTCGCACAGTATGAGCTTCCAAAAGCACCCGGTGGAGCGTTCCAGCGACACACGACACCGCCACCGGATGCAAATGCGCCGCCGAGCTATGCGAATGTTGGCAACGAGGCGGGTTGGCAGCTTCCTGGACCAAAGTTCCCGTTCCGCAATATCGACTTTTCAGCGCCGCCTACGAGGCGGAGCAGCATGGCGAGCAATGTGCACTCGTTGCTGAATCCCGCGGAGACGGCGGAGAGGGAAGGCGAGGAGGAGCCGCCCGAGGAGAGAAAGAGGAAGAGGATGGTTTAGCAGGTTCGACGATTGGACCACGGGGAGAGGGACGTTGTTGTAGAGCAGAGTGAGGGAAGAATCGAAGATACCCAATGACCATATTGCAAAGGAAATAACAAAATCGCGAGGCGAGTTTCAGGAACAGTCTAGTCTAGGTATAATCACAGGCAATGTGATCTAGCTGCCGTCTGTTGTATCTAGTCAGATTCGTACAGTCTAGTCGAGAATTGTATAGCCACGGACCTGTTGACTTTGAGCACATCCGCAGTGTCAGACCCGGCCGACGTCTGTCAGACACGGGTATGACTGCCGCACCATGTAACATAACCAAGGATCTTGACTCTGGTGGGTGGATCTGGTTACTGCAGAAAGAAGCCCTACCCTTGCCCTAGATCAACTCCATCTCAAGCTTTACCCGCCCGAGAGTGTCATCCGAACCTCACAAGGCTTTTCTCATAACCTTGTCCTGACTTCGAGGCGTCTTTCCGAGTAGACTCCCCGTCGGCAGGCAGTGTGTATCTGCGTGCTTACGGTCGCAGGGCAGCCTCTGCCGCTGGGCGCGCTGAATGCGTGAGAGCAGCCCGCAATGACGGACGCTCACGCTGCGCACGGCATCTCTCTGCCTGGTTGCAGGATCGCGGTGGGCATGGAGACACATGCATGTATCGCTGGACAGGGGATGCACTCCCCGATCAGCATCAACAAGACTGGAACGCAGGGACGAAGCCACTGTGTGAAGATGGACAGGAGATTGGAGCGACTCGAACAAGTAATACCGCGCCCGCCGCCGGTGATGAAGATGAGGACGATGCGACCATGTCAAGCACTCGGATATTATATTCGGGCGCTTGTCAGACACTACTCTGGCACCCATCGGACGCTCTGGCAACCTGCTCAGGCACTTACACCCTCTTTTTTTTTTTTTTTTCCGATGCCGTCTCCGTCTTGTGTATCAAGCCGCCAAGCGTCTGCGGCGAAATTGTCAGAAGAGTAGGTATGCGGTGGCGTTCTCTCCCCGCGTCCAAGGTGCAAGGTCTTGTGTCCTTGGTGCCTGGCGACCATGACGGGGATCAGGTCTAAAGTCTTGTCCTGCTCTTGTTTCCCCAGCTTCATCCCCGCAAACAACCTCGTCGTCCACAGGGTCACAACACGCAGCACATACGAACCACCACACCGCGCATGAGTACTCCCCTCATAACTGGCCATCGACTGTACTCGTGCCCCTCGACCATGCCCGATCCAGCCTCGTTCCCGGATGCAATTCCACCTCTGGCCTGTCTGCATCGCTCGCGTGCAGAACCTAGTTCCGCCGCTCAAGACAGTAATTCCACCACTCGCGGACCTTGCTCGCCCCTTGGCATCTCCGTCACGTGTCAATCGCTGGCCGCCATCATCAATTCCGTTCTGGACCTCTCCGCCTCTGATGTTGTATCGACATGAATCGGATCTGTGCCAAGACACACCACGTCGTCCGGATCCCCAGCGTCCCAGTCATGCAGTAGACCCGGCTTGAAATNGGGGGGGGGGGGGGGGGGGGGGGGGGGGGGGGGGGGGGGGGGGGGGGGGGGGGGGGGGGGGGGGGGGGGGGGTTGGAAATTCGTCCCTCCCGACAATCGAGAGATGAAATTGGGCACATCGTGGCTGATCGTGCTGCTCGGTCGTGAGCATATAGAAATGGGAGACATTGCCCACCTCTCGCATCTCGACTCTCACCTCGTCAGCTTCCCTCGCACAAGCATCTCAGGTGTCACAAAGACCCGGGCTAAGATATCAACATCTTCATCATGAAGGTCACCCTTTTCCTCACCTCCCTGCTCCCTCTCATCGCCTCTGCCAGTCCCGTATCTGGTCCCGAGGATGAGGAGCGTGGCAAGCTCGACTTTGACCTCGTCGGCTTCGCAAAGGACAACCCCATTGGCCGCACTACCGGTGGTCGAGGGGGCAAGACCGTCACCGTCACCACCCCGGAGGCCCTCCAAAGTGCCGTTGCCGGCAACGAGAAGAAGATTGTCTACCTCAAGGGCGAGATCAAGCCCGCAGCTCGCATCAGCGTCGGCTCCAACACCTCGCTCCTCGGTTTCGGCCGCGGCGGCAACATCATCGGCAAGGGCATTGACGTGAACGGCTCCGACAATGTCATCATCCGCAACTTGGGCATCCGCTTCGTCGAGAATGCCGACGGCCTCCAGATCATCAACTCGACCCGCGTCTGGGTCGACCACAACGAATTCGAGAGCAATGGCCTCGCCAATGGGCCCGACTTTAACGACGGCCAATGCGACATTGTCCGCGGGAGCAACTGGGTGACCGTGTCATGGAACTATTTCCACGATCACTGGAAGGTACGTCTCGTCTCGTGTCGTCTCGTCTCATAACTCCTTCCTCTACCCTTCCCACCTCGCTCGCCATCTAACACTCTTCAGTCCTCCCTCGTTGGCAACTCGGACGTCCTCCGCGACGTCGACACGGGCAAGCTCCGCATCACGTAAGCGAACCCTTTTGCTGTCCCCATCCCAACCCCTTGTCTTTCATGACTAATCCTCTCTCTTCTCCCCTTTAAAGGTACCACCACAACAAATGGCAGACTATGGGCACTCGTGGCCCGGCCGGCCGCTTCGGACGACAGCACGTCTACAACAACTACTACAACGACTTTTTCTTCCAGGCCATCCACTCTCGTTCGGACAATAACGTGCTGGTCGAGGGCAACGTCTTCCGCGGCAACACGTCCGAGGCCCTGAGTACCTACGGCCTCGTCATCCCGGAGGACAGCCCCAACACGTGCGTCTGCGGGGACGAGGAGCTGGACGGTTTCGCCAATCTGGGCGCGAAGAATGATTTCGGGACCGCCGGGGTGAATATTACTCGGGTGGGCAATTTCACGAGGGCGCCGTATCGGTTCTCGTTGACGCCGCTGGATAAGGTCATTGGGGTTGTGAACAGGGGTAGTGGACTTGGTAAGATATGATTTGGGTTTTGAAGAGATGGTTGGTTTATGGTTTAAGAGGAGCGGAGAAAATAAAAGGAGCTTTTGGATAATGTCGAATCAAGAGTTTGGTCATGACTTGCTCTTCTTCCATTGCGTGTGTCTGTCTTTTTGTTCAACCGCTTCTTCGTACATGACTTTGGAACGTTGTGTGAAGTGAAGTGAAGTGAAAAAGTAAATTGTAGACTTAGGGCTAAGTACTGTACAGTAGAATTGACTATGCGGCACGGTCGACTGTGCCGCAATGCATCGCATCAGTCAACTTGTCATGCTGCGAGTGACTTGTACACTCAACCTTGCCACGGTATGCCAATGGAAATGTCATCTCTCGCGACACAACACCATCATGTCATACTATTGTCGAGATCCCTGCCAAAAGTTACGACGCTATCACGGCCGTCTCCGGGACGCAGAGGCCCAAGGGGAAGATGCCTGGAGAGTCGAGGCAGCGTTCAGATCAGTGTTGTGAATATCAAAGCCACTTCTCAGGACATATCATTCGCCACAACGGAACGCAGTGCTCATGTTCCGTCGCCTCTGGGATTCTCCTACACACTACCGCGTCATTCTGAGACTCGTGAGAATATGAACGGGTCGCGCGCGAGGCATCGGATCACCGTCAAGCGAAGCATCAAATCCCTCGGTATCGACATGTAGAGCTCGTCATAGGCCACCAGAGACGTGCATTTCAGGGGGAGTGGGAGGGTTAGACGGAAGGTCACCTCCGCGCTGACTCTTCGATGGGGCTGACCACTTGATGTTTCGTGCAGCAACGAAGTCGAGAATATTGCAGATATGCCTCGGCCAAGGGCGTTCCTGTCTTTGTGAGAGGAGTAGCGGGCACCTCTGTAGCGTCTGCTTTGGGCAAGGCGAGGCACCCAGGCGCGCCCACGGCGGAGATGGCTTGGTCGGAATGCAGTCCGTGAGATGAAGTACTGGAGAATCTAAACCCCGAGAGGTGAACGTCCCTCGGTATCTCGATGGATGTCCAGAGTAAGGACAGCCCAAAAACAAGGAGAAGAAGGTCAGGAGGTGCAAAAACCTGGGGAAAAATGTGCGGGGCTTGGTGCGAAAGCTTAACTAAAGCTTGGAGAGATTGGCAGGCACCATCTGGCACTATCTGTAGGAGATCAAGGCTTTTGAGCAATCACAGTGAGACCTCGGCATCTGAGCTGCTCAGGAACCATCATCCGGAGTGTTTGACAGAGTGTGCTAGTCAGCTGTACCTGTACCTCACGCGTCTTGACATGCTCCGGTCGAAGCTAACATGTTGGGACTGAATGCTCCCGCTGATTGTACCGAGGCTGACAGCTCTGCCCTACTCTCCAAGTCATTGCATGAGGTCTTTCTACAGCCTAGGGTCTATGGCTCAGGTCATAGATATAAACTGTGTATCCTACTCCCGACCCAGAGGCCACAGTCAGCCATTGCTTAGCCCTCGCAGCCTCTCCAACCGATACTCTTGCCAACATGAAGTTCTCTCTTGGTCTCGCCGCTCTGAGTGGGCTCGCTGCTGCAGCTCCCATGGAGCTCGTCGAGCGACAGACAGGCAGCACTGCCAACGAGCTTAGTGGGCCGTGCCGTGCCGTCACCTTCATCTTCGCTCGAGGCTCGACCGAGACGGGCAACCTCGTGAGTCGAGCGATACGATGGCCATGTGGATGACTGACAGGTCGTGAGGGCACCATCATTGGTCCCCAGGTGTCCAACGGGCTCAAGGCTCGATATGGCAACAACAACGTCGCCACCCAAGGGGTCAATTATGCTGCGCTGCTGACCACCAACTTCATCCCCAATGGAGGCGACCCACAGGGTATTTCCGACATGAAAAATCAGTTGACCACCGCGGCAAGCAAGTGCCCCAACACCAAGATCGTGGCCGGCGGCTACAGGTTCGGGTTCTCGTCATGCGATTGTCAAGTGATACTGATGCATGAACAGTCAGGGTGCGGCCGTCACTCATCAGGCGATCGAGACGCTGTCCGCCAGCGTTCGCAACCGCATCCTCGGCGTAGTGACATTTGGGGACACCCAGAACCTCCAGGACGGCGGCCGCATTCCCAACTATCCACCTGCGAACACCAGGATCTTCTGTGCACTTGGCGATCCAGTTTGTGTAGGCACTTTGATCATTAACGGTGCTCACCTCTCCTATACCACCGATGCCGGCCCAGCAGTCAGTTTCCTGGCCTCCAAGATTGGCAGTATCTGATGGCAAGTAACTGAGGGGGAGAAGTGGCGACCAGACCAGGGAGTTCAAACAAGGAAATCCAAGGGCTTTTCAGTCTATGAGACGGGGCTGTCCATTTGGCACATACCGATGATGAATGCACACGCGCTTCTGAGTAACTTACCCGATATCCCTCGCATAGGAATGATGACAAATGCCACGCCTCGCGGTAGTTCAAACATAAAAAAGCCACAAAGGGGACCGGTAGGATAGCACGGTAGAAGAAAAATGGAGAGGGGCAAAGACCGAAGATGCGCCGATTGGAACATCTCGACCACTTGGACGCTTCTCCACGATTCACCACGCAGACCTTGAAAGCTTGATGTCCTTGATTCACGACCAGAAATAAGGGACCCCGCAACTGCCCCATTCAAATGACGTACAGTGTCGGCAAGAGGCTGGAGGCTAGGGCGAGCACGGCTTTGCATCTTTCGCGCAGCCCCCGGTAGTAGTGTGAAGGTGCAAGCGACAACTTACCAAGTGGTGACAAGACTCGAGATCATCATGCCCGTGCCCAGCCACTCACTGTAAGTACAGTATAACTAGGTCCCTTCCCCGGAGTCAGATCCTATCTACGCATCTGCTCTGCCTTCTCTCATTATGCATCTCCAATCAGCCCTTACGAGCTTGGCGCTCGCCTCGGGTGCTATTGCTGCACCCCGTCCTGCACAGCTGACGACCAGACAAATTTCGGCAGTGGCACCCGTCGTGAACCTGAAGAATGGCTCCTATTACGGCGTCCGTCAGGCCAACTACAGTCAAGACCTATTCCTGGGCGTGCCCTTTGCCCAGCCACCCATCGGAGACCTTCGCTTCGCCAATCCTGAACCCTTGGACCAGTCTTGGTCTGGAGCGTGGCCGGCCACCGACTATGCATTTGTACGGACCTGAACAGGTTCGCTTGGACATTCTACTAATCGAGGTAGGAATGCATTGGTTATGGCGGGGACCAAATTGGCTACCAACAGGTTTGCTATTGCGTGGACTTGGCATTCGGTATCCGCTAACGCCAGACAGAGTGAGGACTGCCTCTACCTCAACGTGGTCCGACCCTCTGGATATGAGAATCAGAGCCTGCCAGTCGCAGTCTGGATCCATGGTCTGCACTCCCTACATCCTCTGTGTCGTTCGACCTGACAGTAGTAGGTGGTGGCTTCTCCATGGGAGGTGCTGTTGATCGCCGTTACAACCTTTCCTTCATCGTCGACAACTCTGTCAAAATTGGCAAGCCCATTATCGCAGTGAGTATCCCATATCGGCTGGGACCTTTCGGCTTCTTGTATTCCAACGAGGTACAAGCCGCGGGACAGACCAACATCGGTCTACGAGATCAGCGACTAGCGTTGCAGTGGATTCAGGAGAACATAGGCTGCTTCGGAGGTGAGTAGCTCTGACCTCTTCTTCTTCGCCAGATGCATCTAATCGTGACAAAGGCGATCCAACCAAGGTGACCATCTGGGGCGAAAGCGCTGGGGCCGCCAGTGTCGGCTTCCACATCACTGCTTTCAACGGCAGAGATGATGGCCTCTTCCGTGCTGCCATGCTAGAGTCGGGCAACCCGGTATCATATGGGCCTATCAACGGCACCGACTTCTATCAGCCTCGCTTCGATGCCTTGGTTCGTGCTGCGGGTTGCAGCGCCGCCAATTCTACAGAGTCACCGTTGGACTGCCTTCGAAGCATACCCCTTTTCGTACTAAACAATATACTCAATACCACCCAGTTCAACAGTGGCTGGAGTCCTACCATTGACGGCGACTTTATCGCTCGCCGTGGTAGTGAGCAGCTTGCCGATGGATCCTTTGTCAAAGTGCCCATCATCGACGGCGCAAACTCGGACGAAGGCACCGCCTTCTCTCCTCAGGGCATCAACACCGAGGACGACTTTATCTCCAACCTCAACAGTAAGCTACATTCTCGCTGTTCATATGACTCAAGACCTAACGATTCCCAGCAACGTCCGGCCGCCAGCCCGCCCTTCCCGCCTCCCTCATCACCCAACTCCTGGCCGCCTACCCCAACGACCCAACGATCGGTATCCCCTCCTCGGCTTCTCTAGGCGGCGATGTCGTCCTCCCCGCCCCCTTCGGCGCCCAGTACCGTCGCTCAGCCGCCTACTTCGGCGACGTAACCTTCATCGCCGGCCGCCGTCTCACGTGCCAGACCTGGGCCTCCGCGGGCCTCGACGCCTACTGCTACCGCTTCAACGCCATCCCCGCGGGCATCCCCTGGCCCATCCAGGCGACGCATTTCCAAGAAGTGGCGTTTGTCTTCAACAACCTCCGCGGTCTCGGGTACGCCGTGAACCCGTTCGAGAACAAGACCGAGGCGTACGCTACGCTGAGCGGGCTCATGAGTCGGAGCTGGGCTTCGTTCGTCTACGACTTGAACCCGAATAATTGGACGGCCAGGGCGCAGTATGGTGCCGAAGAGTGGCCTAGGTACGACACGGAGATGCCCAGGGATTTTGTCTTTGATGCCAATGTCACGAGTTATGCCGAGGCGGACACGTATCGCGCTGAGGGCATCAAGATCATCAATGCGAATAACGCTTTGTACATGAGGTAATTTGAAGGTATGCCATACTTCTAATCACATTGATTGGGGTTCTTGTATCTGAATAATGTCGATTCCGCTCGCCCCCAAGTCACGACGCCACACGTCACCACCAGCTGGGCGACGCAGACTCGATTGACCCCGACCTCTTCGATTCTTGAGAGACGGACAGCGTTCGCAATATCTCCAGTCTTCCAGTATCATAGTCCGACTCGGCGAGCATGTCGTCCTGACTATCCCGGCCTGACACGGACACACTGGGCAAACCAATCTTGTGCTGGTGCACAGAGTGAGTCGAAGACTGTTTCTCCCCCGCAGCTTCCAGCGAGGTGCTGTGCGCGCGTTGGATACCCAATCTGGTCTTGACGTTGCGAGCGAAGAAGGGCAGGCAGCTCATGACGGTCTTTCCACGCAATGTTAGCGCGCCGAGGACCACATTACCGTCTGATCTCCTGTATACGTACACCGACATTGCTCTCCACCACCCCCATCAGGACAACCATTGTATTGTCCCCGTTGCCGTTCTCGACTTGTTTGAGATAAACCGCGCGGGCGATGGAGACTATGTTCGTGAGCAGACCGCAGGCCAACGTGGCGGCAGAGAAGACATGTTGATGGTTGGCGATGGATCCACTCCCTGGGATTCGCCGGAGCAGCACCGGGCAAGGCAGGAGGAAAACGACAAAGTCGCAGAGGATGCTGGTCGCGGCCATGGTGTATTGAACTGGTGGGAACGGCATGCAGTATCCCGTAACCGAGGGCACAAAGTTCTTCCTCACCTGTGTCCAAGTGTCAGAAAGTGGTCGCAGACGCACAATGCTTGGAGGGTATACTGACTGGCCAGCAGTTGAGAAAGTTGAGCAGTGTAAAGATTACATGACTGAACACGACGAACCCGGCCACCACTTTGACAACGATGCGGTATCTCCGTTCGTCCGTGTGCTGCACCATGGTAAGACAGGCCAGACAGACGGCCAGCTTGTAGCCAGCAAGCGCCAGCATGTAGAAGGGCTTTCCGGCATAGGAAAGCTATCGGTGACTAGGATGGAAGCTACTGTATATAATGAAGTGTGCAACAGGCACATACCACTCGGAGCTCATACAGGCTGGTAGCTGGACGCTGGGCGATGGGAAGTCCTAGGCCCCACCTGGTCTGGATGATTGCAAGGACACTGTAGGCGACGCTCAGTATCTGTGTCCCAGGTCAGTATCGCGAAGAAGAATCCGCATCCAGAGGAACCTGCCGCCGTGACAATCGTGTTGTATCCGTCCTTTCCCAATGAACCCCGCTTCTTCCAGTGGAAGACGAGCCTCGCAGCGACGGCCGTCAATATGGCGATCGTGGTCACTGTGCATGCTGCTATGATGGAAGGGAAGCGAGAAGCCATGTTGATTCCAGGACTGGCATCGTGTACCCACTGCATCGTGCTGAGTCTCTCCGGACGGTATGTGGCTTTGTCTGAAAGGTACTCGAGGTCTTCTTCAGCCACGGCCTATAAGGGAAGAACAGAGCCATTTGGGGCTTCAAGTCGTCGTCCTCACGCGAACAGGGGATCTCGCAGCTCAGCGGCGCCTCCTTACCAGACGCAGCAGGTGTTGGCATACCATGCCGCATGGGCTCGTGATTGATTTTTCCTGGGAGAGGTCGAACACGTCTCGCCCGTACTGATCGTCCGGCAGACAGTGGAAGTGCTTCATACCGTCGTTCAATCTAATTCGGTGATGCGTCCTTGACATGAGTTGGACTTTGATAGAAGTACATTGATCTGCACACGAGTTGACAGCACGGCGCAGAGTATGATACTGACCGGTACGGCACGGGGCCGTCTCTAACACGATCAAAGCCGACTGCCGACTTGTCGCAGGGTATGTTATGGTGAAGGAGGTGAAGATCGACCCGCAGAGGGAGCCGAAGACGTCAGAGGAGGCGGGGAATCCAATCCGAGGTCGTTTGGCGTGCGGCACAGCAAACCTCACCTGTGCAATTCCCAGACCATCTCAGGGCATCTCACGGCTTCTCAGGGCATCTCAAGGCTGCTATCTCCATCTCCTAATCCTCTTCCAGCAGGCCACCTATAGTATCGAGACCCTGCAATTGCTACGCGATGTTGATCCGTCGTCAAAGTGTTAAGCCCGGCCTGTATCGCAGCTTCACCTGCCACGAGAGATACAGTGATTAGCCATTGACAAGCCCGAATTCAGGGTCGCCAACTTGCTTGCTGCATCCTGAATTGCGGCGGGGCGGAGGCAAAGAAGGTATTGTATCACGGTAAGTGCTGGGCATGGCACATTTCTCCCCCTATGTATATGGCTTCACGACACGAGGAGGCCTTTCGCGCTTTGATTGCAAGACCACACAGTCATTCTCGCCGACATGTCAAAAGCAAGCTCCATCGAAACAGCAAGTGCTGGGTCAACTGAAGGTCATGTCAACTGGAACAGCAGCACAATCGACGAAAAGGCCGCAGACGGTGCTCTTGTCTTCCTCCGCCAGAATGCATCGTCACTACCATTACACAGCTCCGACGAGGATCTTCGACGCGTTCGCCGCAAGGTGGACTATCGCATCATCCCTCTGTTGGCCCTTATCTACTTTCTGAACTTCATCGACAAGATCCTGTTAAACGTTTTGTCCAGTGCCTCTGTGCTTGCATACCCAATGCTGACAAGCTCCAGTACGCCAACGTGATGGGTATATCGCAAGATCTGAAGCTGAGGGGGAATGACTTCAGCAATGCATCCTCTGCATTCTGGATTGCTGTGCTACTGGCAGAGATTTCCAATAGTAAGTAATACCAGTCATCCAAGTGGCGCGCAGATATGCTGACCAGATAGTGTTTCTTTTGCAGAGATTGCCCACAGGACGATGGCTCGGCTTCTGTTTGGCCTGCTGGGGCATATGTACGGCATGTCACGGCAGGGACCTCAAATTACCACGGTCTGCTCGCGACTAGAATCTTCAGCGGTGCTTTCGAATCCACGGTACCTCCCGCATTGATGCAGATCACTGGCAGATGGTACATACGATCCGAGCTCATATCGAGGGTCGTACTGTGGTACTTGGGTACGGCAACGGGCTTCATCTTCTTTACAGACTTCCAGCTGTGGGCTCAATGGCTGATCATGCTACTCAATGGCGGAGGCGGCGGCGTCATCACTGCCTACTCGAGCACCTTGATTCGCAGCTTCGGCTATGTTCCCAAGCAAGCGGCTCTGCTCAACATGGGATCTGGAGGTGTGGGAATCACAGCGTGCGTTCTCTCGACCATTATTGTGCGCAAGACCAACCTCCGATGGGCTGGCATCGTCATGGTAGCGATACCGACGATCATCGGAGCCGGTCTGATGTCGTTCCTTTCCTCGCGCAATCAGTCCGGTTCTCTAGCAGGTATCTATCTGGTCAATAGCTCCATTGCCATGGTACCCTTCCAGTTCTCATGGATGATCACAAACGTCTCGGGACAGACCAAGAGAGCAATTGCGTTCACGGTGTTGAACGCGGCGTTTGCGCTGGGCAACATCATTGGACCGCAGACGTTTCAGGCGAGAGATGCGCCGACGTATATCCCCGCGCGGCTTTCGATGTTCACCATGCAGTGTATCATCGTGTTGGTGTCTATCACATTGGCGGTCTACTACAAAAGAGAGAACAGACGGAGAGATGCTGTAGGCAAGGCGGTGGAGGGATCTGCGCTGTCTTATGAGGAGGCATTCCAGGAGGAAACGGACAAGAAGCGGCCGAATTTTAGATATGCGTGTTAGAGCAGCTCGAATTGAGAATGTTGCTCTTCACCCTACGACTGAAGATCTTGCTACGGTGGATTACAGTAGAATGTGCAGATCCGGCAGATGGTGGTCCGGCTCGTCAAGACATGCAGTCTATATAAATGGTGCTCACTCGCCCCTGAGCCTCAGAATCTCGAATTCCACTGCAATTCTTACGATACAGTGCATGCGTAGGCACCCATTCCATGTGGCCATGACATACGATGATCGCCAACACGCGTTCGACTGTATGCAATGGATGATTTTGAAATTGGTACCTCGCGAAGGGCTTCCTTGCATTCTCTATCCTATGGTATGCTTACAACGCACAGGCTGCACAAGCAACTTCAGCATTATACTACTACCGTCCTGTACACCGCGCAAGTCATGTTTCCGACTTCCTCGAGAGGTTACTTGCGCCTCACAAACGACTTGCCAGAGAAGCCACAGTCGAGAACAGAGGCTCACCAGGTCATGCACCAGGCCATGCCCCAGGAGAAAGCACCCATGTTGATTTCCTCGATTCGCTGTCCGCAGGCTTTTTACCCGCGATGGTGCAAAGTTTGAAAGCAGAGCCTCTCGATCAGCTCGTAGACGTGGTCGAGGTTCCGTTTGCTGGTACTTCTCTCCTCACTGGACCCAGACTTGAGATGGATCGCAAAGCGTGGGCGGATATATGCGGGCCTGTTCGTTCAAACCTCCAGCCTCCTCCTCCTCCTCCTATTCCTACTGATGAAGAACAGTTGTCCTCCTTGCTATCACTTGCAATTATACAGATGACGGGTTTCTTCGAAAAGCTACCACGGGCTGCAGAGGTCAGCGTACAGTGCATAGCCGGCCGAGTGCAGCTTCCATCGGGATGTCCTGTACTGGACTCTTGGGCACGCCGCAGCGCTTGGTATAGGTATCCTAACCTCGGACGGCGAGGTCAGGCACACTTCGGCCTCGGACCTTCTAGCTTCCAGTGACGACATCCAAAGCGCCATCACTCATCAGCTGTATCTTGTAACGCCTGCCATGCTAAGCCTGCTTGCCATGGGGCCAGAGCAACAGACTGGGAGTTCTAGTACCACTTCGGCATTCAATGTCGCTTTCCAAACCGACCTTCCGAGTAGTTTACTCATCAAACAAAATGGTATGTACCGGCAGCGGTTCCAGGGATCGATGAAGGCGCTGTCCGAGACTAGTTTCATGAGTGTGCGTCATCTCGTGGATAGCTTCGATTAGAGTACTCTTCCTGTTGGTACCATCGTAGATGCAAGTGTTACAGATGTTGACTCAATGCACACGTTGCTGATACAATCAGGTCGGTGGAGGTAACGGAGCATTGGCCCGTAGCATTACTGCTAGATTGCCTGAAAGATCCGTGGTCGTACAAGACCTGGACCAGGTTATTGCCAACGCCAGAAGGCTGCCAGAGAATGAGGCAGTGTCCAATCTGCGATTCGAAAGCCAGGACATTCTACAACCCAATTCCTCGAAAGATCCGGCAGCCTTCATCGTCCGAATCGTACTTTACAATTTCCCCAAAGAAGACATTGTGCAGATCCTCCGTCGACTCTCCGCAGCAATGAAGCCGGGCTTCACTCGTCTGATCATATCCGAAGTCATCATGCCAGGCGTGGAGGGTGATCCAATGTCACAGTACCTAGCGGCTCTTGACCTCACCATGCTAGCCATGTTCAACGGCCGAGAACGATCGCTCAAAGAGTGGAAAGACCTTGTGGCGGAGGCTGACTCTTCGTTGACCATGGTGGATGCGCTCAGGCCGGCGAATAGCGCCATAGGGCAGATGATCATCCTCAAGAAACCGTGAGGCGGCAAAGGATAGAACACACTTCAAGCGATAGCAAGTGCTGTTACACTGATAGCCGCATGAGCGCATCTGCCATTTCGGTTGCCAGGCTGGGGTCGTTGATATCCCGTGTATCCTCTACCACCTTGATCGCGGTATCGCAGAGACCCTTTCGAAGTGCCTCGAACATGCAATCGTCTGCCCTGGTGTCTGCAAAGGGACCTCCAGGTGTAGCAATCATACTGACTCCCCCTCGAGGTATCCACAACTGGACGGTGGTCGGTGATTTCGAAAAGCGTTTGACCTTGTCAACGATGAAATTGGCCACCTGTACACACTCCTCGGGCGTAGTGCGCATCAGGGTGACTGTAGGATTATGCTCCAGTAGATTCCGATCTTGATAGGCTGCCGGCACGGTGGATCGAGGGCCAAAGTTGACCATGTCTGTAGGTTTTCAGCATGCTGATACAGGGGTTCTCAAGGCTATACACCTACCTGTTGCTCCTAGCGAGATTATAGTCGGAATACCAGCTTCCAGTGCAGCTTCTAACCGGGTTGGTCCAGCACCCATAGTGCCACCCATGAGATGGTCACAGATTTCGGTGGTAGTCAGATCAATCACGGCGTCTAGTCGACCTTCGCGGATCATCCTTTCCATCGCCTTGCCACCATGTCCAGTCGCGTGAAAAACGTACACCTCGGCGCGATGCTGCGTCTCCAAGCGCTCCTTGACCATCTCTACGCCGGGGGTCGTCACACCAAACATGGTGATCCCAATCCGAGACCTTGTCAAGGGCTGGTCCCGGGCGATGAAGTCCTGGTAGCTACTTGCCATTCCTACCATGGCACCTGCAGCATTGGCCAGTATAGTCTGCAAGAGCCGGTTGCTGCCGGCAATATCTACCACGCTATACATCATGGTGATATCCGTCTCTCCGACGAGAGGTCCGGTGTCGCCGGACGCAACGGTGCTCACGATGAGTTTTGGCATGCCAATCGGGACGGCATCTCTCATGACTGTTGCAGCAAGACTGGTTCCGCATGATCCCCCGGCGCTGATGATGCCGTGTACATCACCTTGGCCCACTAGGTCTTGGACACACCGAACGACGCACCCGATCATGTGCTTTACGAGGTCGCCCCGAGGGAGATTCCCGATCTCGTTGCCATTCTCGCCACCGTAGCGCTCCAGCAAGTCGGTCTGACTTATCGTGATTCTCTCATCTTTCGTCGGCCGTCTGCCACAATCAATGAGAGTCACCCTGATAGGGGTCTTGGGTCTCACTGGTGACGACAAAAGCTGGTCGACCAGATAGCGAAACTCGACGAGTTTGGTGTCTAGCGTTCCAATGACTAGTATGTGAGGCATATCGGACTTGGGGTACCCTTACATATCTCAGCAGAGGTGATCTTACGACCGTACAAATACAAGGGCATGACTACGAGGAGAATGCGGGGGAGCAGTCATTGTGTCATCATCTTCGTATCGAGTCTTTTACGTTATGCAGTATCTACAAACAACACATAGGGACAAGCCATCCCAATATTTGCATTGGCCGAGTCTGTATTTCCTCGTATTTCCTCACCATTCCTTGATATCGATACTCTGTTCTCTGCCACATCGACATGGCGCCTCCCACAGATCGAGACGAAATTCTCGCCAGGTTCAGAGAGCAGATCAAGGCCGGAAAACCACTGGTGGGTGCTGGAGCAGGTAGGCTATCACCGATGCCCTCGCATCAAACCAGACAGCGAGTAGTGACAGTGCAGGTATCGGACTGACTGCCAAGTCCATCGAAAGCGGCGGCGGCGATCTCATCATCATCTACAACAGCGGAAGGTTTCGTATGGCGGGCAGGGGCTCTCTCGCAGGACTGATGCCATACGGCAATGCCAACGACGTTGTATTGGAAATGGGAAAGGAAGTCCTGCCCGTCATCACCAAGATCCCCGTCATTGCCGGGGTGTGCGCGTCCGATCCCTTCCGACTCATGCCACAGTTCCTACGCCAGCTCAAGGAGCTCGGCTTCGCCGGGGTGCAGAATTTCCCGACGGTTGGGCTCATCGACGGCACGTTCAGGGCAAATCTCGAGGAGACAGGTATGGGTTACGACAACGAGGTGGAGTTGATCCGGCAGGCCCACCTCGACGGGTTGTTGACATGTCCGTACGTGTTTGATGCCAAGCAAGCAGTGGATATGGTTCGCGGAGGTGCCGATGTCGTTGTCGCTCACATGGGTCTTACCGCTGGCGGGACTATTGGAGCCACAAGCGGTCGGAGCCTCGAGGACTGCGTGAGAGATGTCAACGAGATCAAGACGGCAGCCAAGCAGGAGCGGCCAGACGTTATCGTGCTCTGTCATGGAGGGCCGATAGCTGAGCCGCAGGACGCTCGGTACATTCTTGACAGAGTGCCAGGACTAGATGGCTTCTTTGGTGCGAGCTCGATGGAGCGATTGCCCGTCGAAAAGGCCATCAAAGACGTGACGGAGGAATTCAAAGCGATGCGATCCTGACGTGCTCGAACACACTTCATTACAGTACTGTACTCCCCTCATCGCAGCCATCGGCATACTGCACTGTAGCGTACCGCAGTGCGCACCTCGCTGGTCTGACCTAGTACTGTACCGTACCCCTGTCAACTTCGATCGCCGCGGGACTGCCACCGGCTTCGTTTCGGCCAGGTTGGCCTCGTCCATGATCTCTCTAGGTTCGTGATAATGCTGCGCCTGTATCATCTCGCCTAAGTTACACACCTTTAGGGCCAAAGGGCCCCTCTCCCGCTCGACGTCCACCGTTGAAAACGTCCCGATGGCATGGAAAGACCCCTTGATGGGCCCTTGATGGGCCCTTGATGGGTTTGCCGGTCCATAGTAGCAGCACCCCGGGGGCTCACTACTGCGTCTCGCTAAAGGATGGCTTTACGAGTTCCCAGCGGCTAATTTCATCAACATCTAGCGCCCGCAGTCGTTTGCCTCCCCCCGCTGCTATCCAGACACCTCCGCCAGGACCGCCGGCACCATTCACGACAGACGTTGTCCAAGTGTGGCACTCATCTCCACGACTCCATGACTGGTTCACGAAAGCTGGCCACTTTCCTGCTGGGTTCTAAACGTACTTCCTCAGTATGTGGACGTCGGTCACTCCTCACAGAATGTCCATCGCGGGGCCCCAACGTGCATGACGGATGGGCGACAACGAGTCGGGCGTGCTCCAGGGTCATTGTATAGGACAACGCTCATGGTATATTTGTGCCCTACTTCTGCAGTCAGCATGTCTATGCACCTTCCTGGCGGCGCCACATCATTTGCCAGCTAGGGGACTCCTGACCAGACCTCAGCTGAAGCCAGAGCGGTAACGACAGGCTCAACGGCATCAAATCTCGCCCATCGCCTCGTCAAAGAACACAGATCCTATCTCGTGTACAATAGCACGCTGGTATATTAATCCAGGACCAGCCGCCATGACTGCTATCATCATCATCATCTTCTCACCCCAGTCACTCATTACCAAGTATGAAATACACCCAGCCATGTGCTGCGCTTCTAGCGTATGCAGCCGTGGTGCTCGCTTCTCCCGACGCATCCGCCCTCAGTACGGACAAGGTCGCCGGTGATGGCGATACTCTCCAGGCTACCGTCCTCCGTCCAGCGACTCGCTGGGACTTTCCAACCTCGGGCGTCGACGGTATCCGCGCTTCGAAGCATCTCACCCTCTACTATGCCGAAGGTGGTGTGGCAGATCCCATGAACGAGCACAAGTTCGGTCTCGTCAACCTCAACCTTACCATCCCCGCTGTCAACATTGACCACGCCGATGCCGTCAACCTTGACGACGTGACCGACACTGTCACCGTGACTTTCACCGACGCCACATCCTTTGGTGTTGCGCAAGAGTCCTGGTCGTCCCTCGATGAGCTTCTGTTCTTCACTACCGCTCCTGGCTGCAAGCCCCTCGACGACGACGATTTCTGTACCGTCCTTGTCAAGGATCTTGTCTTTGATGCCACTATCCGTACCGCCTCCGCAAAGACCACTATCGTAGATTCGGACACCTATGCAGACACCTTCGACTTCAAGTACGGCACGTATGTGCCTGAGGCTTCCGGCGGTCTCATCAAGCGAAGCACCAAGAAGCTCGTCTGCGAGCAAGATTCAAACGGACTCTTCACCACCGATGAGACGCTCAGCTTCGATCGTCGCCTCGACGCATGCCAGGGCTATGACACCGATCTTGAAGCCTCAGGCGACGAGGAATTTGTCGAGCAAGTCGGAGGAGACCAGATTGGAGAGAGCAAGCAGACCGCCGATGACACCAATCTCGACGGCCTCCGCAATCTCATCGACTTTGCAAAAGCCCGCGCCAACATCGACAAGTCCAGTGACAACAAGCCCGCTACCACTACTCCCACTAAGAATAAGCCCGCCACTACTACGCCCGCTAAGAACAAGCCTGCTACCACTACGCCCGCTAAGAACAAGCCCAGTACCAATAAACCCAGTACCAACAAACCCAGTACCAACAAACCCAGTACCAACAAACCCAGTACCAACAAACCCAGTACCAACAAGCCCAGTACCAACAAGCCCAAGAAGAAGTTTTCCTCCGCCGTCGCTCGCCGTGACCTTGAGAAGAGATTCTTCAGCATCAGCCTCCCCAAGATCCCAGGTATCAACTCACCCATCACAAAGTCTTTCGAGAAGGACTTCAAGTTCGACCTGCCCAGCAACAGGGGCCCCGATGAGTCTGTCTTCGGCAAGGCGAAGCTCCTGAAGAAGTGGACCAAGTCAAGCACAAAGGGCGCTACCAACGTCGAGGGTGAGCTTTCTCTCTACTGCGTCGACTGCGGTATCACCGGATCTTTCAACATTGCTGGTCAGGGCACTGGCGCCGTGACAACTGGTGTTGAGAAGGCTTCCTTGACCTTGACTGGTAACCTTGATGCGGGTCTCAAGATTGGAATTGCCGCCGAGGGTACCCTGAAGACGGAAAAGTCCGACATCACCTTGGGCGAGTTCGCCATCGCAGGCGTCAAGTTCTACAAGCTCAAAGCGGGTATCATCTTGAGGGTCGCTGCGGATTACCAGCTTACCGCGACCGCCAAGGGCCAGCTTCTCGTCGGTGGAAACGTCGTCATCCAGAACGGTAGGACATACCTCGACTTCAAGGATAGCACAAAGTCATCGTCTTCCGGCTGGAAGCCAGTCTTCAGGCCCACCTTCGAAGCATCCGGCGAATTGGGATTGGCTGCCGAGGTCGGCCTGCCACTCGCCATTAGCGCAGCCGTCACCTGGAACGACAAGGGTCTCAACGCTGGGTTCATCGAGCGACCAGCGTAAGTCATGCGATGGAATACACAAGTGATATTGCTTACTGACTGTGTTAGACTTGAGGCAAAGGCTCAGTTCGCGGCGTCCGCCGATGCATCTGGCACCAAGATTGTCGAGACCGATGGCTGCAAGGGCATTTCCACCATGTTGACCTTCAAGAACGAATTGTACGCTGATCTGCTCGGCCGCAAGGTTGAGATGATGACGCCATTCGAGGAGAAGCTCACCAAGGGATGCATCAAGTGAGTGTGATCCTTAGTCGGCATTGATTGACTGGTTCTGACAAGCCACAGAATCGGTAAACAAGACGATACGCCCAGCAGCACCACGAGCTCGAGCGCGACCGCCACACCCACCGCTGACCCAGAGGAAACTGGTGACGACACTGGCGACGACACGAGCGATTCGGCCGTCAGCGCCAGAATCGCCGCCACCACAATGAAGAAGTCCAGGTTCGCTGGTTACAACACCACCACCAACGGCGGCACAGAGTACACCATGCTCGTTGACTCGAGCAGGAGCCTGTTCCTCATGTCCTGCCCCGACGGCAACCTGTACCTCCGTGAGCGCACCTCTGCCGAAGTGTCCGGCTCCGCGGACAAGACGTGCTCGAACCTGTTCCAGTCGACCTCATCAGGAGTTGTAGGTGACGGGAACAGCCAGCTGATCCACTACTACCAGGACACCATGTCCGCGCTTGGCGTTTCCCGTCTGCGCGTGCACCGCAACTCGCAGATGCCCAAGCAGTCCGAGTTTGTGGTCCTCACGCCAAACTTTATCGGTGACGACAGCACGACGCTCACGCCCGACGCAGACGTCAACGATAACGCCAAGGGCCAGACGCCTTACTACTTTGCAAAGGACAAGGACGGCAACCAGTTCAACCTCGCTGTGTGCTCCTTCGAAAACCCCAGCCTGTTCCCGGCCAAGCTGTTCCTGATGAGCGGCGATGTCGATGAGGGTCTGACCAAGTTGCAATCCGAGGAAGTCAGGGCCACCGTCACAGGCGGTGTCACGACCGGCTGTTGGTTCATGGCTTTGACGCAGCCAGCTGGCCAGAAGGGATCAGACTGGAATGATGACTGGACCGTGGACCAGACGGATTCATTCACCGACTTCTAATCGATTTCCATTGAGTCAAGGCAGTTAATAGGTGTCAGTTGGGTGGTTGGGTGGTCGGCTGCTGTAGGTGGTAATCATAATTGTATTCTTCGGAGTCGAGATTTGGTTTGGCGTTGACTGGCATCGGTGCGGGGGCCGTCCAGAATGGACATCTTTAATGATGAATCTAATGGTGTGAAACCCAATGTGTTGTCAATGTGCTGTCAATGTCCGTGACTTTTGTGTCCCTGGGGTCTGGCCAGTCCCTTCTTCCACGGGACCAAGAGATCCACCCTCATCAAACCCTCTAGACTCCAGACCCTTTTCCCGGACACACGAGTATATTCCTTTCCCATGGGAATAGCTCTCCATAATCCCGTGTTCGCATTCGTCGTGCTTGTGGACCTAGAATCCGTAGCGTGTTGGTGTATGACAAAAGTATTCTTTGTTCAGCACTCTCTTCTCCATTTGGCACGACCATTACTACCATAGAGCGAAGAGTCTACTATACAGACCAAGTGATGTGTAAATGAGACATTCACTGAGGAAAGGTTGACAGCCGCCGCGTCTGCATTTCGCCATTGATTAAAACATCCTGGGCCGGTCACAGCCCGTACAACACCTGGTAGATTCAAGGAACCCATTTTTTGAGTGTATATATATTTTTTTAACTATCGGAACTAATCCAGATGTTGTGTCCGAGTGGTTAAGGAGTATGACTCGAATTCCCCGATATCATATGGCTTCGGCCGCATAGGTTCAAATCCTGTCAACATCGTCTTCGAGATTTTTATCTTGCATTTTTTTTTTTAATCTGGATATCATGGCTTTTGCCGCGTATATTCGCGTTACGTTGACCTCGATCTATCATTTTGCAAATTTCTGATAACACATGGTTTCGCGTGCGAAACGCGGCCTGTTTCTACTCGGTAGCTTACCTCTCCCCGTTTTTGTTTGTTGCTCTCCCTTCATGACCACTTCCCAAATCGAGTGGACAGAAGTTTCGAAATGGCCGCGTTCCAGGTTTCAATAAGTCGTCGACATGAACATTTTCTCTCCAAGATGGGCTAGAATTTGAGGCTGTCGATTTGCACGGTGATTCTAGCCTGTTCATACCATCTAGCAATACATTGACCAACGGGTCATCGTCCTAATTTTGAAGAGACTTGAAGCAATGCCCATCATGCCCATCACCTCTCATCCTGGCGAGCTCATACTGGACGGGTATTCTATCTGCGCAGTCGCTTCGCTAATCAGCCTACCATGATGGGTGCTTTTGTATGATAGCTACACACACCTATAGGACATCACGCGCGCACACACACACCGATCGAAAGTCTTGCAATTCGCTAGTTGTTCTAGTTCTCGAGCCAACTAGCATTGCTCTGAGGACCTGCGACAGGCGACTGCGTCTAGCTACTTGTAACGTTACCAGGTCTCAACTGTATCTGACAGGATGGTAAATGGCAATCGGGAGAGAGAGACTTGTTGATACCGCGGAGGAACTCGATCGTTCAACACATTAGACCACGGACAAGAGGCTGAAGTGTGTTGCGGTCGATGTTCGCTCGATAGTCAAGCCCTGCCAGTCCAACGTGAGGGATCTGATAATCAAAAACAGTCTGCTTGAAAGATTGTCATCATGCCCATCTGACACAGACAACACTCTATCCGTCCATCAGCGTTTTCCTCTGGAAAAATTGCTCCCTGTAGTATTTTGCCTCGGCGATGCTCTCCAAAATGTCAGCCCTGGCCTCATGCTTCCCTGCCTTTTGCGGACTCTTCGCTAGTACATCGTCCGAGGCCCATCGTCTAGCTGCTTCCTTGATAGCACTGACGTCGAATATCCGATGATGGAGATGCTTGACTACTTTGTTCCACGGCTCCTTGACCAGGAAAGACTTGTCCGCATGAACAGTGTTTCCAGCGAGGAGAGCCTTTTTCCGATTCGGTACAAATCGTTGAATATACTCGAGAAGCTCTACGGAGACTTCCTCTGCGTTCCGACTGATCGAATCGTCGAGACATTGTGCCGTCAGCCCACTGTCACCGTGGTGTTTGGTGCACCATTCGCCCATGGCGTCCATTTGCTCCTGCGAGTGGTGAATAATTGCCTCGTATCCGTCCTCGTCCAGAAGATTGAGCTCAAAGTCGGTGACGAAACATGCCAACGACATTATCGTATCTGTCTCGGTGTTTAGGCCTGTCATTTCACAGTCTATCCAGACCAGCGGCTCCTTGGATCTTGATTCCGGCATGCTGGGAATTACGTCTCGATCGCCTGATGAAATTCTCACACGGACAGACTAGACAATCCAAACGGCTTATTATTAACGAGTTAGAGATCTAATGTTGTAAATCGATAGAGTATGGGCAGCCAGATGGTCACGACATTTTGGCGGCCAACAACGACATTGTAATGAAGTTGGCGAAGCTTCCCGCAGACGCGACCGACAGCATCTTCAGACCTCGGGCGAGGGTATGTAGGAATACGATTCATTCATGCTGCATGACAATCTGGGTTCTGGCGCTTCACGTATGAACGTCACTCAAGGACAATAATCGAATCGCGCGCAACGAGGGATAAGATATAGCGAGATACGGTAGATTCTTGTATGCACTCCCCTCCGAAATAATTCCGGCTTTCCATTTCGAGTCGGCTTGGCGTTCGCGTGTCGCGTCCCCCCGCGTCCTCCCAGCCCGAGTTCCACTTCATACTTGTTCCACTTCTTCAACTCTCCCACGACCGATCTTGACCTATCCACCACCAACATGCCATCTCGCGCGGAAACATTGGCACGTATACGTGCTCTGCGCAAGGCAGGGAAGACTGGGTTCGAGGACTACGAGGTGAAAGAAGCCGACGACCTCTACGAAGCTGTAAATGAGGAGGAATACAAGAAGGTCGTGAGGAAGCGACTCGACCAGGACGACTTTGTCGTAGATGACAATGGTGCTGGATATGCAGACGACGGGCGCGAGGAGTGGGACAACGAACCCCAGTATGAGACCGAGTCGGACGAAGAACTTCCTGGAACGCGTGGCAAGCCAGGTAAGTTAGGTCCCTCATAGGCTGATGATGGAAGCTAACCCCCATACAGCAAAACGGAAACGAGAGGAAGATGCTGAGCAGCAAGAGAAGATCAAAAATGGTATCAACAAATACTTCAGCGCGAATGCTACCGTCGCTGCACCCAAGCCTAAGGTCAGTGTGCGGCAGAGGGTCCTCCACAGCTTGACGTTAACAATCACAGGCGGTCCGGACGGCGGAAGACGACGATTTCCTTGCAAATATCCTCGGCGATGTAGATGCCAACGTGGCACATGTACGACCAAAGGCAAAGCCCGTTCGATCGGAAAACCGACGCAAGACTCGCGTGCTCTCCCCAGGCGTTGAAGAGGGCAAGAGCAGTAGAAAGTTCCAACCGGAATCGGAACCCATGCAGATGGAGACACCCCCCAGCTCATCACAGCCGCACGACGACGATCTGCCCATGCTTGACGACACCCCGATGAGTGATGACCCTGTACCCTCATCGCCCGTCGCCAAAGCCGTACAGAGAAAAGAGCACACCATCAAGCAGGAAGTAGACGATGACGAGGACATGCTGGAGGTGTCAGAAGCAGCTGGACACGCGGGCGTGCCCATTGCCAGTGTCAACATCCGTGGCAGTCGGCCAGCACCTAGGATCTTGAAGAAACCCGATATGCCGACCCCAGCAAGTTCTTCACCTACCGCCCCTGACGTTGAGCCGGTAGCATGGGCGAACGTCACTGATAAGCTCAACATCATGAGCAGTCCCCAGGCTGAGACGGCGACTATCGGAAAGCTGACCGCAAAGGACGTGGTAGAACAGGACGGCAGTCTGCACATGTTCTGGACGGACTACACCGAAATCAATGGAAGCCTATGTCTATTTGGCAAGGTCAAGGACAAAACGACCAATACCTGGGCAAGCAGCTTTGTCAAGGTCGACAACATCATGCGCAAGCTCTATTTCCTACCTCGAGAATTCCGGAGAAAACATGGTGTTGATTCCATGGAGGAAGTGAACATGGGCGATGTCTACTCAGAAGTCGATGCACTCATGTCCAAGCAAAAGGTCAGCATGCACAAGATCAAACCGTGCTCGCGGAAGTATGCCTTCGAATTGCCAGGAATTCCGAAGGAGGCCGATTACCTCAAGCTGTTCTATCCCTATGACAAGATGCCCCTCCCGAGCGATCTCCAGGGCGAGACCTTCTCTCATGTGTTTGGTACCAACACGGCGCTCTTTGAGCAGTTCGTGCTCTGGAAAAACATCATGGGGCCTTGCTGGCTGAAGATCGAGGGCGGCAATTTCAACGCCGTCAACAACGCATCCTGGTGCAAGCTGGAATTACAAGTCGATCAGCCGAAGCTGGTGACCACCCTGGGAGACTCCGATAACCTCGAGGCGCCCCCTCTCAACCTGATGAGCATCGCCATCCGAACAATCATGAATGAAAAGACGAACCAGCAGGAGCTCTTCGTTGCCAGCGCGCGCATCTATCCAAATGTATCCCTGACAGACACAACACCACCCGAGAAGCTCCCGTCTTCAACGTTTACTGTCATGCGGCCTAATGGAGAGTATCCCATGGGCTTCAAGCTCGAAGCTGACAAGCATCGCGGTACTATCAAGATGGAAAAGACGGAACAAGGACTCCTTAGTGTCTTCATGGCCCTGCTGCAAAAGGCTGATCCGGATGTCCTCATCGGCCACCGGCTAGATGACGTAGACTTTAATCTACTCTTGAGTCGCATGCGAGAGAAGAAGACACCAGGCTGGCATCGCATCGGAAAGCTCAAGCGAAGTGAGTGGCCAAAAAATATGGGCAAGGGCGGCGGTAGCTTCTGGACCGAGAGACAACTCGCCGCTGGACGACTTCACTGCGATCTTGCAAACGACTTTGGCAAGTCGTCAATGCGACAATGTCAATCCTGGAGTCTTGACGAGATGTGTGAGCTGGTCCTTGGTGGTGACAATAAGCGCAGGGACATGGATTATGATGCTGCGCTTCGTATGGCATCCAGCCGAGCAGGTCTCATGAACTTTGTCAAGCTCGTCGAGGCCGATACGTACTTTATCGCCGCTATTGCGATCAAGGTGCAGCTTCTGCCTTTGTCAAAAGTACTGACCAACCTGGCTGGCAACTCTTGGGCAAGGACATTGAGTGGTACCAGATCGGAACGCAACGAGTACATTCTCCTTCATGAGTTCCATCGCAACAAGTACATCTGTCCGGACAAGGAGAAGTACCGGGCAAAGCAGGTCGAAGAGGAGGGCGAGGGTGAAGACGGTGAAGGTGCGAAGAAGAAGGACAAGTTCAAGGGCGGCCTGGTGTTTGAGCCGGAGAAGGGTCTGTACGACAAATTCGTGCTGGTCATGGATTTCAACTCGCTCTACCCGAGTATTATCCAAGAGTTCAACATCTGCTTTACCACGGTCGAAAGAGGCAACAGCGCCGAGGAGGACGATCAGGCTCCGGAAGTGCCCAATGACACTGCGAACAAGGGCATCCTCCCACGACTGATTCGAACGTTGGTCAGTCGGCGACGAGAGGTCAAGAAGCTCATGAAGGACAAGACGGCTGCACCCGACCAGCTCAAGACATGGAACATCAAGCAGGAAGCCCTCAAGCTGACCGCAAACTCCATGTATGGGTGTCTGGGCTACACGAAGTCGAGATTTTACGCCCGGCCCCTCGCTATGCTCACCACATCCAAGGGTCGTGAGATTCTGCAGTCCACAAGAGACCTTGCCGAGACCGCACACGGACTTCGGGTCATCTACGGAGATACCGATTCGGTCATGGTCAATACCAACGTCGACAACATGGCCGACGCCATGAAGATCGGTAACGACTTCAAGAAGGCCGTCAACGAACGATATGAGCTTCTTGAGATCGACATTGACAACATCTTCCGGCGACTCCTCTTGCATGCGAAGAAGAAGTATGCCGCGATCAATATGACTGAAAAGGATGGCAAGTGGGTCGACAAGCTGGAAGTCAAGGGTCTTGATATGAGGAGGAGGGAGTATTGCCAATTGAGCAAGGAAACATCGACGTAAGATATGCGATGCAGCTTTGGGGGGAACGACTGCTGACCCTACCATAGTAATTTGCTCAACTTCCTGCTGTCGGGAGAAGACCCGGAGACGGTCGTGAACCAGATCCACGATCACTTGCGAGAACTCGCCTCGCAGATGCGCGCACAGAGCATACCCGCGAACAAGTATACCATCTTCACGCAGCTCGGAAAGGATCCCAAGGACTACCCTCAAGGCAACAGCATGCCTTCCGTGCAAGTGGCTCTGAAGCTGCAAGCTCGAGGCAAGAAGGTCAAAGCCAAGGACGTCATGTCCTTTGTCATCTGCGGTGAAAATGAGGGCAAGCAGGAATCTGCCGCAAAGAACGCTTACCCCATGGACGAGGTCTTGAATCCCGACTTTGCTCTCAAGCCGGACATTGACTACTACCTACACAAGCAGATACTGCCACCGGTGGAGCGACTTTGCGCTCCCATCACGGGCACAAATGTTACCCTTTTAGCTGAGTGTCTTGGCCTCGACACGACAAAGTACAGAGTCCAGACCTCCTCATCTTCGAGTCAATCAGCAGAGGCGCAGATCCACCCCCTTGAATCTCAGATCCCGGATCACATCCGCTTCAAGGATTGCGAGCCCCTTGGCCTCCTTTGCCTCAGCTGCCGTCACCGCTATCAATTCACCGGTCTCGCCTCAGCTGCCGACGAGTCCTCTCCCCTGCCCCTCGCCACAGTCACGAACAATGGCCTCGTGTGCCCCCGGCCCTCATGCGCCGCCCCCATCACCACGCTCGCCCTGACAGCCCAGCTCGAGAACCAGATCCGGGCCCACACTTCCCGCTACCAAGCCGCGTGGCTTCAATGCGACGAAGCAACGTGCAACAACCGCACGCGGCAAATGAGCGTCTACGGCCGACGGTGTCTGGGTCCAAAGGGTCTGGCGCACGGCTGCTCGGGGAAGATGAGTTACGAGTACTCTGCCAAAGCGGTGTATAACCAGCTGCTATACCTGCAGGGCATGTTTGACGCGGAGAAGGCGCTGAAGAGGATCGAGAAGGCGGCGCCGCCGATGCTGGTGGGCAAGGAGGAGGGTTCCGAGGCGGAGAAGAGGGAGAAGGCGAGGGTGTTGGTGGAGATGAACCGGGAGCGGTTCGGGATTGCCAAGGGGGTCGTGGAGGGGTATTTGGAGAGGA
>NKHZ01000052.1:0-207205 GCA_002895985.1 Sphaceloma murrayae | reverse complement strand
GGGGGGGGGGGGGGGGGGGGGGGGGGGGGGGGGGGGGGTTTGGCTGTACTGCATAGCGAATCTCCTTTGGATGTAGAGAAGAAAACGAGTAATCTTTCAGCATAAAGTTTGTCTTGTCACAGCTCGAGAGGCCTTGTGGGGATCCACTGGCGGGCGCGTGTGCAATGGATCCCTTATCTAGAGGCGGGGCCCTGTCTTGGGGGCCAGTTTGCACGATGCTATTGCGGAGTGGTATGCGAGCTTGTAAGAGGGGGGGGGGGGGGGGGGGGAACACAATTGCCTCTTGAGGAAAGATACGGACACATGCAAATTCGCTGTACATACTAATCGAGTTCATCCACCAACAGCGCCCGCATCCCGTCGCCAGAGATCCATCTCCGTACCCTAGGTCTCTTGCGCGTAGGCGCCGCCGGCTGCAGTCCTTCCGGGGGGGGGGGGGAGAAACCCCCCTTCCTTCCCAACCATTGTGAGCCACTGAACGTCCAAACGCGGGCGAACACACTCATCACACTACGATAATCCGCCGCCAGTCAAGGTATCAATCAGGGACCACGCCTCATTCTTTTTCTCCGCGAGTCCAGTTCCCGTCTGTCCGTTGCCATGCCTTCGAGGTCTTTCCCCCAAGACCTCTACCCCCCTCTCATTAAAGACCCCTGTCGTATAGCCCTCACCACCCCGAGAGTGCCTGACCGTTCTCTCCGTCTCTCTCTGTCTCAAGAGCAGCACTTCCCCTGCACGCTTGCAAGCCCGGTGCTAGCTCCGACATCCACGTTCCCGCCACTCTGCGCGGGGCCCTGTCCCTGCGTATCCACGATTCTCTTCTTGATATCGCTCGCGAGGCTGAAAAAGGCCTTTTCGACGTTGATGTTGCTCTTTGCGCTGACTTCCATAAAGGGGATGCCGAGCTCGTTGGCGAGCGCCTGGCCCTGTTCCGTGCTCACCTGGCGCTTTTCTTCCCAGTCGCATTTGTTGCCGATGAGGATCTTGTTGACGCCTTCCGAGGCGTGTTGTTCCACGTTTGAGAACCAGGTGCGGATGTCTGCTTTTTGTCAGCTGCTGCTTGCTGTAGAAGAGATTTGCGATCGGGAAGGAACCGTCACATACTGTTGAAGCTCTTCTCGTCCGTCACGTCGTAGACGAGTAGTATGCCCATGGCTCCACGGTAGTAGGCTGTCGTGATGGTGCGGAAGCGCTCTTGCCCTGCGGTATCCCAGATCTGAAGCTTCACGCGCTTGCCGTCCAGCTCGATGGTTCGGATCTTAAAGTCGATGCCGATGGTAGTGATGAAGGACGGGGTGAAGGAGTCTTCGCTGAAGCGGAGGAGACAGCATGACTTGCCCACGCCCGAGTCGCCGATGAGGAGGAGCTTGATCTGAGAGTCGTCAGTATCGAGCACGGGTCTCGAGTAAGAAGAGTGGTGCGCGCCATCGAGTGCGAAAGCGAGGGGACATGGGAATGCTCGCCATGCAGACAGGGGATCGTACGAGAAAGTCATAGTTTCGTTGTGCGGCCATGATGTGATGTGGTTGGCAGCCCGCGGTGGAGCTGCAGATCCAGTCTCTTGTCTATCGTCGTTGCGAGCTGTCCGAACGCGCCAGAGTCGAGCTATATACAGGGGCGTGGGAGGATGGCGGAGAACGGGGCGGTGTCGGTCGATATGGTCGCAGCCTAGTCGTTTGGTATTCGTGACTGCGCTCGGTGAGATGGCCCCGGTGGTGGCGCGAATTACTGGGGTTTATCCTGTGAAGATGATGATGTAGTGGCGTCCGTGAAAAGGGACTCGTCGTAGCAGCTTTGTAGTGGTCAGAAGGTAAACGGGCGCGGTGGTTGATGGAGTGAGGGCGAGCAGACGTTGTCTCAAGATGCCAAATCCGGTTAGGCGCGTTGGACGTGGGGGGGTTGGACCGTCACCTCCAATCATCGACCTCATTGCTTCATATCCATTTGGCTTCTAACAGTGTTTGATGGCAGCTGCTTGAGCATGGCGTGTCCGTATGCTCAAGAAACAAGTCTATTCAGTGCAGACGTGACACGACACATTACAGCATCCGTCCAGGACGCAAACATGGGCCGGCCGCCCACGACACGAGGCAAGCACAGCCTAAGCGCGTATACGCTGAAGCCAACTTGATATCATACGCTAGCCGAGGACTACCACGCTATGCATACTCCCCATTACAGGTCCCATCTCCGCGCTCATCCTCATCCTAATTCCCTTTTTCAAGAGTCCTCTCCTTCCCCCTAAAACCACCTGGCATACCCCCACCTACACCTATCCACCACGGCCCTCTGCCTCTTGATCCCCGTCCTCACATCCACCAACTCGCCCACCTCCTCGCAAAATTCCCTCCACACCTGATCCGGCATGCATCTTCTCGCCTCTTCTCGTAAGACATGCGCCTCGCACACCAACAGTCCCTGATCCATGTATCCCAACTCGCCGAAATCCGTGGGCGTGGCATTACTCAGCACGCGATCGATATTCCTCAACTGTCTGATCATCGTCCCTCGTTTCTTCTCCGCTTGCTCGCGACCGCCCTCCTTTTTCACGAGACCGCCTCGGACCCATCGCCATAGCCCGACGACGACGAGGATTCCGGGGGTCAATCCGACGAATCCAAATACCAATTCCTGGCTCTTGAGCAGGGCATCGATACCGCCCATGGCAATCTCCACGTCGACCTTTGTCTTCTGAACCTGGATCAACAGCGCACGGATCAGATTCCCTCTGACGGCGCCCATGAACGGACTTTGCAGATCCTGTTCGTACGCTTTGAGGACAGGCGTGAGGTCTCCTTCCCTGATCTTGGCCCTCAGGTCGACGAGTTCGGCGTCCGTCAATGCGGCGCCAGAGTCGGTCGCGTTGGCGGGGTTATCGCGAGCAAAGTCGACGACCATGCGCTCTAGGCTGTCACGATCGCCCTGCAGAGAGCGTTTGGACATGATGGCGACTTCGCTGCCCTCGTCGTGACGGATTGTGGCGATGAGTTTGCGAGTGGGTTCGACGACCCAATTGGCCCAGAAGTCTAGGATGGTAGCGCCGAGATCGGTAACCCACTGGGTGATCTCGGCTTGCCGATTGATGAGAATGCGCAGGACGGTGCTGGAAGAGAGAACACCGATCGTTGCCGGGAGCCAGTAGCGGATGAGTTTACTTGGCTTGCCGTGTGCCTGCGAGAGTGATTTGCTGCTCGCATCGTACGCTCCAAGACCATTTGACAAGAGATTGAGCAGGCGTTCGGTAATCATGGCCGGCGTGACGGCAGCATCACCCCCCTCCCCCTCGACTTTGACATCTGCATCATACAGCACATCCTCGTCCGTTTCCTCAGCAATGGCCGCGTCGAACCTATCCACCTCCAACTCCTCCACATTGACCTTTGCCAACACGGCATCGATTAGCGCCACGTTCCTCGCCACACTCATCTTCCATTTGCGGCCTCCATACTCCCCCGCGGGCGTCGCCAAGCCATCCCCGTGCCCGCACTCGTTCGCCAGTCCCTCCCCAAGCAGCACCCCCAATGCATTTGCGCCTCTCAGCCGAGCCTGCTTCAACCGTCTCTGCTTCCTTCTCACCCCATTCCTAACCCTAGCGACCGGCCCCACGACAGCATGCTGAATGTCCAACGCCCGTCGCTCACTCACCACCTCCCTGACCAACCCGTAGAACCTCTTCCATTGCGTCGCAAGTGTATCCTGCACCTCCCTGCCCGCTCCAGAGACGTCCATCTCGAACCCGGACGCCATTCGGCCCTTGACATCGCGCCACACTTCCGAACCGAAATCGTAGAGTCGAAGGGGAGACGTCTGGACGGTGTAGAGGAGAGTGTAGCGATAGGAAGAGAGGATGTCGTCCCAGTACCAGACGTCATTTGCGATGGAGAGGGTCTGGTTGAGGAGGCGCGAAAGGACGAGAGCGTAGGTCTGAGTTGTGGCTTTGGAGACGAGGAGCCATTGGAGCTCCGCGTCGAGGGGGGACGGGGTGGAGGCTGTGGAGAGGCCCGTGAGGTCTGCCTGGGACAGAAGGGAGTGAAGACGGGAGGCTGTGAGGAGGGGCTTGGTGGATGTGGAATCGATGGAGAGGGATTTGATCAGGGATTGGAGGTTTTGGGTCGAGGATGAGAGGTTGGGCGCGTGGGCGGAGGAGGAGCTGGAGGTCGTGGACAGCGCACCGTAAGTGGAGGACTGGAGGGAGAGGCGATCGAGAGCTGCGTCAATGCGCTGGACTTGACTGATACTTCATCAGCCATTGACGCTATTGATTAGTTGATGATGTACACACTCTACCACGAACGACATGTTCGATGCTGGGGGAGGGTGCGCTATGTGCGAAAGCCCGCTGCCTGGAGTCTGACAACGTTCGGAAGCACTATGATGTATTGTACCTGTCCATGTTATCGGGACTGGGAGCCCCTTGCAGGTATACACTAGTCGTTCACGTCTTGAATTTGGGGGAAAGCTGGAGGAGGAAAAGGCCAAGAGTGACGTCGGAGCGTGGATGTTTTGCTGGCGGCTGATCCCCCGCAGGAGATGCCTTCTGGAAGATGCGTCGAAGGCCATAAAACATGATCAGGAAGATGCACCAATGGCCATGAAACATGATCGAAATATCGAAGAATCGAAAATATGCATCATATCCGCAAAGCCTCCCTGTCATCAAGTCATGGTATAGGAAGCAGACACCGGTACTGCTCCTGCTCTTCACCTGCTATATCAGCGCTGATATGGAAACAACGGATTAAAATCGTTTACACGTTCTACTGCAGATCACTGCTGCCCTTCTGGTCTTTACCATGGTACCCTAAGCGCCATTCGAATGATTACTTCCAAAACACCAGCTGCGCATGCCGACTCTTCAGCGCGCTCGTAGCCATTCCCATTCCCCCATTCCCATGCGTCTAGTACTTCAACACGACAACAATGCCTCTACTGCGCCTTTCTGGCCTTGGCCAACTTCTTGTCCCTGCGCCTCTTGTTCGCCTCGGGGCTCTGCTCGGTATCAAGCATGTAGTCCCACCACCTGAACGAGCTGGAATAGTTGCCGATGAACTTCTCGTGGTGGACATCGTGATGCTCCGCTCCGGCCCAGAACGGCAAGAAGTGGTGCAATGACCATGGGAACTCGTACCCGGAGTGCGCGTCGATGGCCTGGAAAAGTCGCAGGACAATCCACACATACATGGTCAAGATGTGGAGATCCTTGGTGATGGACACCCAGATGATGGGGGCGCAGACAGTGCCGAACCCAAGGAGCATGACTTCGATAGGGGATGCGTACTCGGCGGCCAGACCGAAGGGGGCCGAGTACTGGTGATGGATCTTGTGTATGGCTTTATAAAGGGGTCCATAATGCAGTGCGCGGTGAGACCAGTAATGCCATGTATCTTCGATGACGAAGAAGACGGCAATCTGGTAGGCCATCTTCCAAAGCGGCGGGAAGGGTACGGCGGTCTGGAGGCCAAAGTACTGGGCGAGCGGATGGAAGAACCTGACTCTGTCAGTATGGTCTTGTGGATGTGCATTGTCATGTCCGAGCGTACCAGATCTGAGGCAGTTCAACAGTGAAATGGCTGATGAGCACCAGCTTCGCGCATTCCCACTGCTCCCTTGCCGTTGGTATCTTTTGCTGCATGACCAGTCAGTCGCCGTCCAGCGGTAATCCCCGAACCCTTGTGCAACTTACACCCTGAATCTTGTACTTCCTAAACATTGGCAACTGATCGATGATGATCCACGGCAATGACCGGCCAAAGTAGACCATCTCGTGCATTACGAAGGACAAGATGCCCGTCGCCAGGACGTCGTTGCCAATGTACGCATACCACGCGGCCCACAGCTTCTCAAAGTAGTTGAGCTGGACATTGTACTTTGCTATCGAGTCGAATTGGTTCCAGTACGTGTCTGTTGTGTGCGGAAGGGCGTGGTCGAGGATAAATGTCGCGTTGCTATGCATGTCAGCTCGAGCTCGCAGAAGAGAAGAGACGGTGTGGCAACCTACATGAACGACATGATGGGTATGTAGGGAGTGTTGGGAGGAAGAAGAGAAACGATCCTGCAGTCCTCTATAACAGAACTGCACCCAGGTTCTCAGGGTCAAAGGCGCGTGGCATGATGCGATACTCCGGATGTGCCAAGGCCCGAATTTCCATGCGGCGAAATCATACGATTTTTGCTCGGGATCTCGACTCGGAGACCCTGCAAATCGCCATCAAACGTCAGTCCTCAGCCCAACCATTCACAGATCGGCCAATCAGCGGTCGTCTCTATTTACTGATCATATGATTGAGTGTGATGAACAGCCACACCCCTCAGGGATCCCCTCAAGCACCCCTCAGGCACCCCTCAGGCACACAACTGTGGCTAGTGACATTTCAATACAGGCCGTCGTGAACGTTGATGCAATTGCAAGTGAAGGTGATACATATCCACCCGCGGATCCTCATATCTATGTCCATCATCCTAGACCAACACGCCGCTCACATGATCTACCGCCACGCCATATCCTCTCCTTCCCGCCATCCCTCGTCCAAAAGTTCCTCGCCACCCTCTTGAGAATCCTCGTTCTCCTGTCCAGCGTGCCGTCCTATCTCGGCGCCTTCTTCACCTCCACAGCCCACCCCTCGATACCCTCTCCCTTGCTTCCGACCTCAACGTTCAACTTCGTCCCCTCCATGCCCTTCGTGTCCCCCAAGAAGCTATGATTCGCCATCCCTCCCGCATTTGCCCTGTCCGCCGGCTGAAGTTCCAACATGGGCAGCAGCAGCTCGCTAATCTTCATGGCCTCCTGCACGCTGAAGTGGTATTTCTCCCTAAGCACATCCGGCAGTGCCCAGTGGCGAAGTCGATGAATGTTGCGGAGCTCGCCTTTGCGGTTGAAAATCTCTTGCGACCATTTGCCGGACATGCAGAGGGACTTGGGAAAGGTGCCAAGGAGCTCAATGATCTGTGCTATGTGATCGTCGTCTTTGCCGTACTTGGTTCCCGACTGGGGATCGAAGAGGTAATCGCCAGTGATGAGTTCAAAAACCTGCATTGTTCGTCAGCACCGAAATCAAAGGGAACAACAAGACCATTCTCACCATGCATGCCATGCTCCAGACGTCAGTGCTGGCGCCCCACTTGGCCCCCAGAATGACCTCTGGAGATCGGTACTGTCGTGTCTGAATGTCGTTTGTGAAGTGGTGGCTGACCCAACACGCGTTGCCCAGATCCGCAATCTTTACCGAGATGACATCGATTTGCGGGTCCGTATCCATCTTGTCTGGTGATGCTGTGCCCTCCTTTGAAGTTGGCTTGTCCAGGTTCATCCCGGATACATTGTTCGCCAGAATATCACTGCTTCTTGTTAGCTCAACTTTCAAAAACACATGATTGGCTTCTCGACTCACGCTGTCTTCTCCCGTTGATTCTGCTTCATCTCACCCGCCCCGTCGCCTCGAAGCCCAAGCTGTTCCACCATGGACAAGGTACTCGTAGATCCTGCAGCGCCGGACATCTCCACGCTTTCCTTCTCTCCGCCCTCATTCAAGATCTTGTTGAGACTCTGTGTACTACCAGGAAACCCGCCAAGCAAATCGCTCTGGCTGAAGCTGGCATTGAGAGGACTTGGCAAAGGTTGACTGCCCGTGATAAGTGTCCGTCTCCTTCGCCGCCCGTTCCTGTGATCATCCTTGCTCGCCTTTCCATCTTCTTTCACGTACTGCTTGACGATCTGCTCCACGTCGCCGATCTCGATCAAGACATTCTCCGGCTTCAGGTCTGTGTGTATTATACCGCACTCCCGGTGGAGATAGTCGAGGCCTAGAAGGACTTGTTTTGCAATCTGCTTGACAAGCGGCATCGGGATTCCTCGGTGGTTCCAGCGCTTGATGAGACCGAGCAGGTTCTCTCCAAGGACTTCAAAGACCATGCATACGTGCATGCCATTCGGACCTTTGTGATTGAACGAATCGAGCAGGCTGACCACATGCTTCCGCCCGGGGTGATCAATGTTGGCTTGCACCACTTTATTTAACAGCTTGATCTCGTCCAGAGCCGTCTCGGTGTAGTGAGCAGCAGAGCGGACGACCTTGAGCGCAACGTGCTTGCCAGTCGTGTTGTCTCTTGAGAGCCAGACGGTGGAGAAATGACCCCAGCCCAGCTTTCGAATCACGGTGTACTTGCCGTTGTTGTACTGCTCGCCGATCGACACAGGATGGTAGCCGCCTTTGCAGTAATCTTCCGAATCTTCCTCGTCGGCCGTGTTCTCCGTCGCTTCGTCGCCCGAAGACGTTTCCGAGTCCGGTGAGTGTGCCATGTCTTGTGTATACGCTGGTTTGGACGTGGGGGAAACGACGTCAGGACTGTGTGAATTGTCAGTGGGAGTTCGAGTTCGGGCAGTTGTAAATATGCCGTAGTCCAGATCTTAGGGCTAAAGGCTGCGGCGATGGGGAACGTGACGACGATCGACTTACTCGTCTCCACCCTTTTGCGACTCTGTCGTGATTATGGGCTTTAGATCCTGCTTTCTTCTCTTCTTGTTTGCAGTGCTGCTGCCATTCGACGATGTGCCTCCGACTTCTGCGACGGCCTGCTTGGCCTTGTTGATTACCGCCTTTTTGATGTCGGCGCCATTCATGATGTGATTATGTGCTGACCGGGAGAAAGAGTCTATGGGCTACTTCGGTAATGAACGGTCAGGCGGGGCGGTCATGGATCATGGACGTAGGGTGTAAGGCTGTGGGCCGTAGCTGGGTAGCAGACAAGGTTTGCTGTGGTGTGTCGGTGGGGGGGGAGAGTGTGTTGTGATTGCGCGACGTGGGGAGGTTGGGTTGGGCGCAATTCTGAAGAGACTGTCGGCTTCGACTGGGCGACGATCGCTGGTACAGACAGTCCCCGCGGACGCTGCTGGAGGGGAAGCGATGCTGAGCTCAGCGGCGTTGAAGAATATCGATGCGAGGTCGACGTTATTGTCGGGTTGTTCGATGGCGGATAAGGTAACGGAAATGGATCGATTAGAGGGCGCACGGGCAGAAATGTCCAAGCAATTCGCTCCCGACCAATCAAGATGCCATGCCCCACATGAGCAGAGGACGTGGCGAGTGCCTACCGAGCTACATTGATCGAAACAGCATACATCACTCGCGACGAACAGGCAGTAAGCCGGATCGAAAGACGGCGGCACGAGGAACCAGGCGCACGGCCGTGGATGCCTGCCACCGGGCCACATCAATCTCGCCGTCCTACGCCCCAAGACAAGCCTCGCCGCCCTTTGTATAAAGACTAGCATGAGCTTCTCTACAGCTTTTGTACAATGATCCTGTCTACTACTTTGTGGCATTAATGGCCGTCATCCACTTCTGTTCGTCCTTTCTAGAAGCAACGTCAGCCAAGGCACCTCACAACGAACGCATCCAGAGAGAAGACTCGAACCCACCTGTCAAAGTGCAGCAGCATCCCCAAGACTGGCACAAGCTGCATCTGATGCTTCTTGTCCCTTTGCTCCAGGAACTGCAGTAGCACGTTCTTGAGATATACGTAGTCCATCTCTCCCTGCTTTGCTCCCGTCCCTGTCGCGCTGCCGTTGAGAGTGGGTGACGTGATCCGGCTCGAGTCCATGGACGATCGGTTCGAAGGCGTGCTGCTCAATTGCTTCGTCCGTGCTGCTTGCAGACTCTTGAGCTCGTCGGCCATGGTCTTGCTGCCCTTCTGCAGCTTGTCCAGTCGCTTTTCTTTCTCCTCCAGCGTCTTCTTCAGATCCGCTCGCTCCCTCTCCAGTTCTCGCGTCTGTCTTTCCCCATCGTCTAGCGCATCTCTTAGCTGTGTCATGGCCGTTCGTATCTCGTCTAGCTCTCGCTGTGCTTCGGACGTCTTCCTCTCCAGATCCTCCTTCTGCGTCTCCAAGCTCCTCCCTCGACGCTCAAAGTCCTCCCTCTCGTCCACGGCAAGCGTCTTCGCCTTTTCCGCCTCTTTCAGCTTACTTCTCAGCTCATCCACTTCTCTCGCCCTTCTCCTTGTCACTGCACTTGCATCCTCCTCTGCACGATCACGCTCCTCAACAGCGAGATCCATCCGCTCCCTCATCTCCTTGACCCTGGCCTCGGCCCTGCCCTCCACATCCGCCAACAACCTCCTCATCGTCTCTCCTTCGCGACTCCTCTCCATCAGCAAACGCTGTGAGTCCGCAAGCTCCTCTTCCAACCCGTCGCATCGCGCTCTGACCTCCTTCATCTGTGTGGCCAGCTCTCTGGTTTGGTCTTGCATGCTCTCCATCAGACTCTGCGCGCTAGCCTGCTGGGCAGACTTAAGCTGCGCTTCCTCCTTCGCGGATTGCACCTCTTGCCTGAAGCCTGCCGCTTGTCCTTCCAGCTCACCAAGCTTCGTACGCACACTTTCCAACTCGGTCTTCGCTGCGTTCAATTCCTTTGTTGCCTTGTCCTTGGCTTCTATGGCCTCCTTCGCACTCGTCTCTGCTCTGGTTGAAGCCTTGCTTGCCTTGCTCTCCTTCTCCTCAAGCTCGGTCGCTCGTTCCTCCGCCTTCCTCACCTTGTCCATCAACGTCTTGACCTCGCCTTCCTTACCGGCCAATTTGCTCTTCAGATCCGTAATCTCGGATCCCAATATCTCGGCTCTACCTTCTAGTCCCTTTAGCTTCTCGTTCTCCTTCTTCAACTCCGTGTTCTCCCCTTTCAGCCTGTCAGTTTCCGCCCGTAGATTATTCACCTCCGGCTGGATTTTCCCCAGTCTATCCCTCAACGCGGTCAAGTCCTTGAAGCGTGTCTGCGCAAGTTCGTTCGCAGCATTCAAATCCGTCTGCATTCCCACGGTCTTGCTCTTGGACTCCTTCAACTCCCTCTCCATTTCCTCACTCTTCCCTTTCACCTCATCTCTCTCCTTCTCAAGCAAACCGACTGCTTCCTCCAATTTGGCCTTCTCACGAGTCAGACCTGCCACCTCAGCCTCGGTTGCTTGACCAGACTTTGCCTTTAGATTCTGCATCTCACTTTCCGATTCCCCAACCCTCTTCCTCGCCACCTCCAATTTCTCCTCTAATTCCTTGATCGCTTCAGCGTACTCCTCCGCCGCCTTCTCCCTCTCACTCTTGATTTGCTTGCATTCTTCCTTGGTCACCACATGCGAATGACCGATGTGCATGAGATCATCCTTCAAACCTTCAATCTCTTCTTTGAGATCCTCTTCGCCTTTGAGACGCGAGTGGAGCTTGTCGATGATCGACATCTTCTCGGAGATTTCAGTGTCCAGACGTGCGACATTGGTGCGAAGAGAGGAAATGGTGGCTTCGCAGTGATTGTGAGTCGTTGATTTGTTGATACGGGCGCGGAGGGTGGAAAGCTGCTCAGGAGTGAGTCTAGATATCGTTGTGATTGAGGTATTACGCGGAGTCGGCTCGTCGGCGAGTCTGGGGGATGTAGCTGCCGAGGGCGCAACTACAGCAGTCTCTTCCGTAGCTTGTGATGCACCTGTCTTCTTCTTTTTGTTGTTCTTCTTCTTCTTCTTAGCCGCTCCATCAGCTTTGATGGCTTCAGAGGGTGCCGATGTCGCGTTGTCGGAAACTGTGACAGGCTCAGCTGGTGCAGCGGGCACGTCCTCCAGCTCAGCTGCGATACCAGTGGACGCCAAGAGTTCATATGCGCCATCTAGTTCTCGCTCCAGTCTTGAGACTTCGCTCTTCAGATCATTCGCTGCCTCGTCGCCCTGTCGTGAAGACGCCACACGGCTCTCAGCCTCGCTCTTCAAACTTTCCAGGTTGGAGCGTGTGTCATGCAAGTCCGACTCGAGTTCCTTTCTCGCGGTCTCGGCCTCGGTAAGCTGTCCTCTAAGGGTCTTGACAAGGTCATCGAGAGTGCCAAGTCGTTTCGTTGAAGATGCTCGAGCTTCCTGACTGCCTAGCTCGACGGACGCCAAATTGTCGTTCGCATCCTTGACCTTCTGTTCCGCCTCAGCCAATCGCTTCATCAGGTCTTGCACTTTCTGAGCCGAGTCCGCACTTGATGATCTCGATGAGGCAGCAGTGCTTGCAATTCGTCGGACACGCACGACCAATGCTTCGTCCGATGAACTTTGCAATTCCAGATCAGTCTCGGAATCGGAGGCTGCGCTTTCAATTTCGCGGAGGGTATTCTCGTTCTGTTTGATGCGTTCCTGTAATGCCTTATTCTCGGCGAGGAGGTGATCCATCTCCCCATCAGACTTGCCGGCTGCTCGTTTTCCACTCATGGATTCTTGCTTATTCTCTTCCCTCATGGCCTCTAGCTCCTTGCGTAGCGTCTCGTTGTCCTGCATGAGCTCATCGATTCTCTGCACCTTCCCTTGAAGCTCGTCTTGAAGTCGCGGTACCTCACTCTCGTATGAGAAGAAGTCGTCTTCATTCCTTGCATCGCCCTTACTTCCATCTGCCCCTTTGTTCACGGTCTCGCTACTTACTTGCCTTGATTCGGCCTCCTTCTGTGCCTTGTCCAGCTTACTCTTGATCGCGTTACGGTCTTCGGTGACCTTTTTGAGCTCGCTCATGATCATGTCGCCTTTGAGATTGACTTGCGAAAGGTATTCGACCAGCGCGCTGGGTTCATTGATCGAGGTAAGGGGGGTGTTCTCGCGTAAAGATGCCTCGAAAGGCTCAATGGCAGAGACTCGAGCATGCGCCACTCTGTACGATCGTAGAAGCTCTGCTAGTCGTAAGACACATATTCATAAACGCATTGCATGTGAGATTACCATTGTATTTGCTCTCGAGCTTCTGCAGCCGCCGTAGCTTCACTTGAATCTCTTGCGGGATTTCTTGATCATCCGCAGGCTTCTCGCTTGCTTTCATGTCTGTCGCCGTGCCTTTAGCCTCGCCGACTTTAGCCTCGCCGACATCCTCGGTCTGCGCGGGCTTCGAGTCCCCATCTGATATCTCCTCGGCAGCTTTCTCTGCCTTGGTTGTCTCCGGCGGTCTTGGAGTCGGTACTCGACTTGAGGTCTCGTCATCGTCGATCACGAATTCAGAAGGGTCTGGCCCTTTCGGAGCTGGTGTCCGGTCTCCATCTCTGGTTCGACTTGATGTTCGCCTCGATGGTGAGGCCGTGCCACCATTGGCTCGCTTTGCAGCTGATGGTTGTCGTCGTAGTCCAGGTGCCTGTCCTTGTTGCTGTCTTGCCTGCTCTTCCGCAATTTTGGAATCCAGGAAAGAGTCTAGATTGAAATTCTTAAAGCGCTGTCCCGGTGTCAGTGGTTGTCTGCATTCAATGAAGCAGGAAACTGACGTTGAACATAATTGGCAGATGCGCTCGCAGTCAGCGTCACAATCAGAAATCCAATGTCTTCATATGACTGAGCGTCCTCATAAGATAGAGGTTCCCCTCTTGAAGGGAATAGTAGTAGGATAATAATCGGCCACGAAGGGCAGACAGCATCGACACCCTACCGGATCCGGCAACGCGTGCACGAGTCAGTTTCCATGTCGAGGTCAGATGCGGCTCAAATAGCAAACAGCTTCAATGCGAATTCCTGTTTCCTTGCAACGTCCGCATAACGCAGAGTATCCGCTGTGCCCTGTTCATCACAGTACGCGAGGAGCCAATGTCATGACCTAGTTGTGCCTCTACATGAGAGGCAAGTATGGTCAAGTTCTGGCCTTTCGGAGTACGTATGGCGACATGACGATCGTAGTCTTCAACTCATTCATCCCAGGGCGACGACACGAGCGCTGCAGGGTTTGAGAAGGTCTTGTCTCATCTTGCGGAGAGGATCAACAAAGCCAGCGCGAAGGACACTCGTCTTCGAACCCAGCAGAGACGCTATCGAGCGCTCTGGACACTCTACACTGGCTTTGCATACCTCCTCGCCCTGCTCATCTTGGTGCTTGTAGTGGGGAGAAGCAATTGGGATGTCACAGAATATACCCTCCTTGCAGCAATACCTCCTTTGATATACATCGTGCGACTGTTGATCGATACATTCTACAATTACCGCATCAATGGAACGCAGTCGTATTTGGAGGACCTCTACAAGCAGCGGAGCGATGCGATTGAGAAGTTGAAGGCAGCGACCAAGTACAATTCGACACAGCAATTGCTCGACAAGTATGGAGGATCTGCGCCAAAGGCCGCCAAAGGCCCGAGCAAGGAGCGCAAGCCATCGCAACAGAAGCAGCCGCAACCTGTAGTTGTGCAGAGGACGGGCATCGCGCCCCCTCCAACAGCGAATATTTCGCGCAGAGAACCTGCACCAGTGTCATCGAATCGCGACAGACCGACATCTGCTGGAGACATCCCCCGATCCCCAACTCCACAACATTCTCCACAGCCGTCGGCCGAATTTGCACCCAACGCATTCTCGTCCCCGCCCCCACCGCCTCCATCCCAAGTACCAGCGTCCCACGCATACGACACGGGGAGCTCCGGTCCAAAGTGGTACGACAGAATTATGGATTTGGTGCTTGGCGAAGACGAGACACAGCCCAAGAACAGAATCATACTCATCTGTTCACAGTGTCGATTGGTAAATGGGCAAGCTCCTCCTGGGACGCAATCTCTGGAGCAGCTCGGCAGATGGAGGTGCATGGCTTGCGGTAGTATGAACGGGTCAGAGAGTGCGGCAGAGATAGCGGTCAAGCAGGCAATGGGTTCACCGGTAAAATCAGAACCAGAGTCCACACCAACAAGTCCAGCCTACAACGGCGCCTCAGCGGACTCTATGAGTGAAAAGGACGACGGGCAGGAGGAGGGCGTCGAAGACATGGACGGTGAAGACCGGCCCTCTACACCACCAGCCAAAACTTCGACGCGGACGACGAGAGGCCAAGCGAGACAGCGCAAGACATGATCAAACACTGTCGATAGGACCACTAAGTTTGGTGTGCTCTACCGCAGCGCCTCCCTCCCAAACCATCCCTTGTTCCAGGTACTTGTTCTCGCCCCTACCATCTATCGACAGCGAATCTTCCCAGGCCTTGACAGCACAGTGGATGACCGTCTCTACTGTGCGATCAATGAGTTTCGAGATGATTGAGTCCATAGGGAACATTGCTACGTTAGAGCCGGCCTTGTTAATTGGGGTGGTAATCCTTTTTCGAGCTGGTACCATGGCCCTGCCTACAGGTGGAATCCGATCCCAACTTCAGCCTCTCATCAAATCTAGCCCGCCGAACCACGTCGATGGACCTGCGCCTTCCACTCGCCTCTCCCGAGCTAGAATCGCTATCCAGTCTGGATAATGAGCTCCGCATCTCTGACTTCGACCCCTCGTCAAACCTCACTCGCTAACCTGCATCTAACGATCTGTGCCTCTTAATCTGTCTGTATGCCATATACCAATGAATTGTCTCCTTGCGATCGCTACCCACAGGATCTTCCAGGACCATCATGATTGGATCGGTCACGCCTCCAATCCAGCGTGACTCATCCGGCCATCGACCTTTCGCATATGGCGATGCACGACTCTGCAGCCTCACAGGTAGAAGGCTGACTCGGAGCTCCACGATGTTACCGCAAATGTGCACGACTGCATCTTCTCGATGCTCGTCCGAGGCAACCCGTCCGTAAGGCGGCCACCATCCCGAGGCTTCGGTTGCACGGAATACGTATATGTTGGTCTTGGGAAGGTCGACTATAACTACGCCCACAGCCTCCATGCGTCCGGGCAGGGGGCTCTTGCCTGTGGGAGCGAGGAAGGCCAGGGGGTTGGAAGAGGAGAATTGTTTCTCATTTACAACCTTATCCATGCTTGAGAGCATGCGAAGTCGGAAAATGAAGTTTGTTCTTGGATTTTCGCCTACCTAGATCATGTCTGTCCTCCATTGTGTTACCGCCGTGGACTGCGGAACATAGCACGTGAAAGGCGGGGCTCTGAGTTCCCCTGACGCAAGTCTTCGACGTGTAAAGAGTGACAACTTCGCCGGGCACACTTGTAGAGAACTGGAAATTGAATTCGATTAACGGGACGCATCTTGACAAGGATGTAAAGAATCAACATGATCGTGAACGAATGAGTGTGTGGGCAAGACGGGATGATTGTAGTGTTCGAGACATTCTGAGCAGGCCAAGCCTCGGTGAGGGGCTGCGAAAATGACCAATGAGAGATGACGACCTTGGGACCTTGCTGCGCCCACTTTGTCACCGCATTCACCCGTCACCTCGAGTTGCCTCATTCCCTGACATCGTTGCTGAGGCACTGATCTGGGCGTGGCACTGGGCGGTGATCGACAACCTGTTCTGGCGACTCTCGAACGATGCGGGCATGAGTTCCTCTAGACCTTGACGAGTACGATACAACATCGTTCGTACTAGTTGGCTGTCCAGCCATCACCTGACAACGCGTGGTACGACTCCTCGCACAATCAGAAATGGAGACTCACGAGCCATCACCCAAGACCGTGCCGGTCGAACAGGCGACGGATGCTGGTAGCAAGGATGCCGCAGGCCTGGCCACTGCCGACATCCCACCACAGCCAGAGCTGCCCCCAGTTGATACTGGTGTCACGGGTGAACCTCGAAAAGACTCTGACCAGCCACCCGAGTTCAAGCCATTGTTTGGAAGATTGCAGAATACAGATGGCATCGCAGCACGACGCCCCTCGGTGCAATTTCTACCGCAGGTCAAAACGGACAGCGATCGCAGTAGGAGTAGAAAGCCAACCAGAGAGGCTGGTACTAGACGCTTGAGTAGTCCTCCTCCGCCAAAGTGAGTATGCTTGCTGTTTAAAGCAGCATTTTGTCGCACGAGATTCGTCAATATACGCTGCGAGTTTCTCTCTCAGGCAGGCCGAACCACATCAAAGCCGCGATAAGGGCTCAAGAGTGCCAAAACACCATTGCCCTATATGTTATTTTGGCCTCCTCTCATAATGAAAGCTAACAGTCAGTAGCCAGTTCCAGCCGCGTGTATCGTTCGACACCTTTGACAACCGCGACGCATCCGACTTTTCCCTGACTCTGTCACGCAAACACAAAGACTATGTCTACAACAAACGCTCTCGTACCTTCCTGTGTGGTACCGATACGAACGAATACTCCGACACAGCCTTGGAGTGGCTTATCGATGAACTTGTAGACGACGGAGATGAGATAGTCTGTCTCCGCGTTGTCGAGAAGGACAGCAAGGAGGCTGTCAAATGGGCAGGTGGCGGTGCTAACAAAGAAGGTCGCGAGCGTGGGTATCGCGCTGAAGCACAGAGGATGCTCGAACGGATCCAGGAAAAGAACTCGGAAGACCGTGCGATCAATCTAGTGCTGGAGTTCTCCATAGGAAGGGTACAAGAGACCATTCAGCACATGGTAAGTCTTACCCAATCACTGTTCCCTGCAAAATTGACTCCACTCCGGTCCCGAGTATAGATACTGATAATGACAGATTGCAATCTACGAACCAGCCATCCTTGTAGTCGGCACCCGAGGCCGCTCTCTTTCCGGTTTTCAGGGTTTGATGCCTGGCTCTGTATCCAAGTATTGCTTGCAACACTCTCCCGTCCCAGTGGTGGTCGTCCGACCCTCGTCGAAGCGCGACAAGAAGAAGCGCAAACGACTCAAAGACCCCGCCCGCCGCGGCTACCGCGATATCCTCGACAAATCTGAAGACGCAGCTGAGGGAGGACACCTCCTCGACTCACGCAATCGTTACTCGGTGATCGGCACCGACGTCCTCTCCGAACTCAGCAAGCGCGATGAAGAAGAAGAGGCGCGTATGGTCGCCGAAGCGATCGGCTACAAACCTGGCCAATCCCTGCCCCCACTGTCCGACGGTCCGCCGCTTTCTCGTGTCATCTCTGGCCGTTCGGATATCAGTACCCGCTCTGCTCGTAGCGGCAGCTTGGGCAGCGTAGGCAGTGAAGGAATACCCGAGGATTTGCGCAGTCCGGTGGGCAAGCTGATGAAGAGTCCCGAGCTGCGCGACCTAGACACTCCTCCCGGTAGCGACGATGACGATAGCAGCGAGGATGAGTATGAAGCTGTGCCTGCGTACGTGCTGCAGCAGGAGGAAGCACTGCACAAGGCTCGTGAGAGAGCGATCAAGACCGAGGAAGAGGAGAGGGAGGCCGAGCTGGAGAGGATTAGGAGGGAGGAGGAGAGGGTATTAAAGGAGAATCGGAGATTGGAGCGGAAGGGGAGGAAAGTGAAGAAGGAAGGCGACGAGTATCAGGGTGCGGCAGGCGTGTTAGGGCTGTTGGATGATCTGAAGGCGCAGGAGAAGCAGAAGGGAAAGAAGTGAGACTCGGAAGGGGTCGCATTGGTATTATAGGAGAAGGGCTCGGAAGTGATTTGATTTCTACCAGTCGCGGTTTCGCGAGCATGGGCTTCTTAGGGACCCTTCGAATGCCGCAGCGGTTCTATAGTCCGATCCCATGCTCACGCTCTCGAAGCCTCGCCGGTTACCCTACGAATTTACATACCGGTAGTCGGTAGATGTCGACATTCCAATATGATCTCCTTACACCTTCCCACTCGATCGTCGGCACGGGGATTTCTTCCCACTCCGTCTCCAAGCCGGCGTCCATAAGATCCAGCTCCACCACCTGTTACAAATTAGTACGAGCGTCCCGCACCATGATTTCCGACTCACCTTGGTATAAACATCATAACAAACCTGCCTATCCGCCCCCAAACCATGATAAAACCCAAATCTCCCCGCCGAATCCATAAGCCCAATCACGGCCTCATTGAAGAAGTCCCTCAACGCAGCATACTCCTCGGCAAAAGTATCGTAGTACAGGGCATCCAACACCACCCCCTCCGCGACCAACTTGGGTACCACATCCTGCCACCGTCCCTCATGCACCCTCACACCGGGCTTCTCGAACCAGCCTTTCTCCCGCATGCTCTTCAGCACTGCCGGGTGGGCCTCGATGATATGGTGTTCCGCGGGGGCATGTTTCTGGATCTCGGTGTCGACGATGCCCATGCCGTGGCCGACGTTCATGACACGGAGACCCGGACCGGGGATCAGGGTGGTGGCGTGGCGGGCCATGATCTCGGTTTCCCAGTCCATCATGACGGCGTTGGAGGAGGAGTCGAGGAGCTGTGTGTCGGTGAAGACGAGGCTGGAGCGGAGGAATGAGGTGTTGGAGTCCCAGTGGTCGATGTAGTCTTCTGGGGGCTCGGTGGTGGACGGAGGGGCAGCGGAGGCGGGTGCTGTGACGGGTACGTCGGAGTCAGTGCCATTCGCTCCGTTGGTTGCGGTGTTGGAGGCGTCCTCGGTGGTCACTTCCATGCCTTCTTGGTCGTCTTGGTCTTCATCGTCCTCGTCCATCTCGTCGTCCCCGTCAAGTGCTTGCAGCTTGTCGAGCAACAGCTCTGCACGGATACCGGCCGCTACGATCAAGTCGTAGACCTTGAGGAGCTTGAGTCTGAAAGCAATGCAGCCGGGTGTCTCGTTGTTCTGGTCGAGGTCGTTCCAAATGGCGCCACTGTCCAATAGGAGCCTCACTATCTCGACGACTTGGTCCTCGTCGATTGGCTTGTCAAGGGCACCAGCTATCCTGTCTGTTGCATTGGGATCACAAGCTGCAATTGCTGCGTGCAGTGGCGTGTAACCAGTCTCTGCATCCTGGACTTTGGCAGATGCATTTTTCAAGAGATTGCGCACGGCATTGACATCGTGCTTCGCCGAGGCGATGAGCAGACTTTGCGCCAAAAGCTTTTCCTCGTGGTCTTCTTCCATGTTGACGTGCGATTGTATTATTTGATTGCGATTGTCAGGTGTCCTACACAACGTGACAATGCTCGCTGTACAATAAATTTCGCTGGTGGACGATGAATTTTGATAGAGAAAGTTTACACGAATGGCCTCGGCTACGCATGCCCCGTGGCGTCGACGGGATCATTTCGTCTCCTCAATCAAATTCCTCCAAGCTAGGGCGATTCCCCATGATCCGCCTTGACCCTGATGTCATCAGGACCACTCGACGACTCTACCACAGGAACCTCTTGCGAGTCAGACACCACTGGAGTGGTAACGAGGCAGCTCTAGACACAGTATGTCGTTGCTCTCAATGGCCACGCTTGCCAGCGAGACCAGGTAGCGAGGGGCCAGAAGCTTGCTGCTCACCAAGCACGCTGAGAACCCTCTTGGACGATAAGACCCGTACCCTTCTAGACGCTTGAAGAGGGGCCAAGTGACCGACAATTAATGCCGTCTCCTGTGTCTCGACGAGCCGTGCTCCACCACAAGCGACAAGCCAGAGGCTCTTGAACAAACACGAGGCCGTGGCGCTGTCTCTCCACGGGGAACCCCCATCTTTTGTGGGGCCGTCGACACATCCACCACCTACGATCCGGCGAATTTACTTGCTACAGTCGTAATACACCCAAAGTCAATGTCGGGCCAAGACCGTAGCGGAGGTGGGCTGGCTTGGCGGGTCGTCTGGTCGTTCATAATGGCCCATCCTTCGCCTCCTGTTGAAAGAATTTGCGCCTATTGCTGATCTTTTCTCGACACACATTTTCTGCGGACACTGCTGGTCGGTCTCACACATCATGGATTCATCCCTGACCGCAGCGACGGTTGGGAAGGCCGACTTCGAGAAGGTCGACTTTATCGATAGCGATAGGGCATCCGATACTATCGAACCGGAATGGACTATCGAGGAAGAGACTGCTGTCAGGAGAAAGATTGATTGGAATCTTGTACCCCTGATGACCTTTCTGTATCTCCTTTGCTTCCTCGACAGATCCAACATCGGGTACGTGTGTTCTATCACCCGAATCTACTCCGAGGGCTTGCTGACCACCAACCCAGAAACGCACGCATTCAGGGCCTCGGCCGTGATCTAAAACTTGTCGGATACCAATTCAACTGGGCTTTGACAGTTTTTTACGTTATCTACGGTCTCGTAGAAGTTCCCAGCAACATCCTGCTGAAGAGGATCGGACCTCGCTGGTGGATTCCCTTCCTCGTCGTCGGCTTTGGCGTCATCTCGCTATGCACCGCATTCGTCAAGAATTTTGGTCAGCTTATGGCCATGCGCGCCCTTCTCGGTCTGTTCGAAGGCGGGACCATGCCCGGTATCGCTTTCTATCTCAGTTGCTTCTATCGTCGCCAGGAGCTCCTCTTCCGCATCGGCATCTTCGTCTCTGCCGCTTCTATGGCCGGAGCGTTTGGAGGCCTGTTGGCAACAGGACTATCACGCATCCCGGCCTGGGGCGTTGCAGGAGCGAGAATCGAAACTTGGAGAAACATCTTTTTCTTCGAAGGACTGGTCAGTATTGGATGAACGACTGACTCGCAGCGTTAGCTAACAACATTGCAGATAACCTGCTTGGCAGGTGTCGCTGCCCCATGGTTTATGGCTCGGAATCCCGAAACGGCCTCTTTCCTCACCGAGCGTGAGAAGTATATTGCTGCACAACGGTTGTTCCTCGAACACAAGTCGAATCCGAACGAGAAAGTCGAGACTCGGCACATCAAGCGCGCCATCTTTAACGTCAACAGCAACGTATGTGCAATCGGGTTCTTCCTTATCAACATTACCGTGCAATCACTGTCGCTCTTCATGCCGACACTCCTCAACGATCTGGGCTGGACCGCGACGAAGGCGCAGCTACACACTGTACCTCCATACGTTCTGGCTTGTCTAGTGGCCATCGCCATCGCGTTCGTATCTGATCGCACCCGCCAGCGCGGCATGTGGCTTGCCATCTTTGCGCCTCTTGGTATCATCGGATTCGCCGTACTCCGAGGAGATGTCGCGGCCAACATCAAATACATGGCGGTATTCTTTGTCACAATCGGTGCTTTCCCCGGTGGTCCGGCCTTCTTGTCGTGGGGCCTGAACAACTCTGCGGGTCCAGCGGTTCGAGCTGTAGCTGGTGGTTACATCGTCTCTGTCGGCACGCTGGGTGCTATCGTTGCGACATGGACTTATCTTCCATCCGATGGACCCGACTATCCCATCGGCCATTCCATTAACCTCGGTGCGCAGTGCTTCGCCCTGTTCCTGGCCTTGTTTGGCATCGCGTACATTTTGTGGGAGAACCGCCAGCGCGCTTTGGGCAAGAGGGACCACCGTCTGCAAGGCTTGAATGAAGCGCAGGCCAATGACCTTGGCTATCGCCATCCTGAGTTCAGGTACATCCCGTAAACGTCTTGACGTGTAGGGTTTGGGTCAATTCAACAGGATAGCTTGCTTATGTATTAATCGAAACGAACGTTTCCGAAAGCTTTGCATCATCACGCGTGTCTGTCTTCTTTGACAATTCGCAGTATGACGAGGAGGGTGAAGCAATTGTGGTCGTCTTGGCAAACCTTGAACCCAACGCTTGCGCAATGACGACGCTGCTTGTGTCCAGACTCACTAGAATGTCAACCGTCGTTCCCTTGCTTCCTGTCCTTCTTGACCTTCACGCCTTTTGAGGTCTTCTAGATGCCTCAATTACCACTTTCCACACGGCGAGACTACACATGATATCAACAATGCTTCCCTCAGACGACTGCGATGCCTGCAAGCCGTCGTACCTTCAGCGACGGTTGTACATCCCGGACTCGAGCCAACTGTTCTCGTACCTACCTTTCTTCCTCACATTCCTGGTCGTTTCAGGGCTGGTAGCGCAGAGGATCCTACCGCGCCTGGCGTCACACGCAGGGCACTCGAAGCAAGAACATGGCTCAGCGCATTCAACATCATGGGTCGCAACATTAGGCCACAACAAGATCACGGAGCGGCGGGTGACAACAGCGGCATGCGCCGTTACGATTGCGCTCTCGACTGTACTGGTTGAACTCATACTCTGCGAGATTAGCAATACCATCGATCCTGTCCCGCGAGGACTAGCACTGCAGTCAACCCTCATCTCGCTGCTACTCCTTCTCATCATCGTGGTTCCCTTTCTGGAGATATACTCTGTTGTTGGCTCGTGGCGGAAGGCGAGTACTGGTGCGAAGGTGGATCCTGTACGAGTCGGATTAACAGCAACATTGCTGGGCTCCTGGCTTGGGTGCTTCTGGTACCTTCCCTACGTCCCAGTGCTACCAGCGACGCTGAGGCGGAGGTCGATCGCGGGCGGGCAGACAAATCTCTTCCTGCAAGGATGTCTGAAGCGTGTCGGGATCATCGGCATAGCTCTCATGGCTGCGCTGGCAGGCTTTGCAGCAGTCTCCTCGATCTGGCAGACGCTCGGGGTCAAAAAGAAAGTGGTGAAGGAGACAGACATGACCAGGAAAGAAACCGGACTAGCATCTGTACTGGGTATGCTGGAGACCAAGCAGTCTCGCCTGAGAGCTTTGGATCGTCGAATGTCACAACAGGGTTCGCCTAACACAGGCTTCCTCGCACGTGTGGCTGGGTCAATCAAAGGCAGCTCCGACGCAAACGAGCGGCAAGCTTTGGAGATGGAAATCTCTGGCCTCGAGACGATGGCAGCGAGTCTAGATACGTCCTTGGCCAGTCTGCGATCAACGTACGAACACCAACAACGAGCTGGCACTTTCACGGGTAGGCTTGCCAACATTGCCAGTGCAGTATTCGCAGTCTACTGTATAATCCGTATGGCAACGATCTCCTGGTCCACGGTGCAGAGGACACTATTTCCAGGGCGGGCGACTTCTACGAACGATCCTGTCAGCCACCTACTGGCTCTGCTCTCGACACACTACGATCGATCGCTCGACTACCAGGCCTGGTCGCGACAGATCTCGTTTGCAATGTGTGGTGTAATTCTCTTGCTCTCCTTCAGCGCCGTGCTGCAAACCTTTCGAGTCTTCTCCAAGTTCCTACCTAGCTTTATTCAACGGGCTCAGACAAGCCTACCACTTATCATTTCGCAAATCGCGGGCACCTATGTCATCAGTTCGGCTCTTCTACTCCGTAGTAGTCTGCCTCCAGAAGTTAGTGGTGTAATCGCTGAAGCGCTGGGCACGCCATTGGACGCCCGCTTCTCGGAAGGGTGGTTCGATGGCTGGTTTCTGGCTGCTGCGGGCCTCACTGTCGGCGGAATCATGGTGTCGCGCAAGATGGGAACCTCGAACTGGGATGATTGGGACGAGGCAGGGGATTTGGAAATGGGAAAGATGAGCTGAGGTGTCAGCCGGGATACTTGCACTGCTTGGCGTATATTTGGGCGTTTCTCGTTTGACATTGAACTGATACCCATGGGATCTGACGGGCGGGTCATGCATAGATGGCATCGTGTTTACGGTCTGTCAGAGGAGTAATTTGTAGAGCGTCAGGGGAACGGCTCCACGGGCATTGGACCATCCGAGTGAGGGATCAAATGGTGGAGCGATTTGTCAGCTGCATTCAAAGTAATTGGAGATGGACCTGTACGCTTTGCCGTGGCGCGTTGCTGGATCTCAAGCCCTCATGCAGTCTAATAACATAGTGATCATGCAGGCATACGATCCGAACTTTGACCATTTTTTTTAGTGGTACGAACCTCGCTTTTGGCATCTACCTGGCTTATTATATAGTCGCGCGGGACGACAGTGACTTCAAGGGGAAAAGCCGTCCACGACTCCACAACTCGGCTGAACTGCGGCCGACCCCGAACCGGATCCGACGCTCGACTTCGTTCGCAGTCTGAGTAAGCATTGCTGACTACTCACGCCTCATAGCAAGGCATCTCAGCTGGTAAGTCCGTCCATTGCGATGAAGAGGACTTGTCAACATGTTCCCTTCGGACCCATGTGTATCGTTGCTGACGCGCTCACTCCAGCTCGCGGCCCACAACCGTGTCGTGCTGTATCCGCCATAGCACGTCACCAACTCACGCGTCATCTCCTCGACGGCTGCGGACAACACGGCCCTGTGAGCATTTTACGACTTCGGACGGCGTCGAAATTAGCTAGCGACTTGTGAACGGACTGCTTCTGGAGATTGACGCTCGTCCGACGTTGTCCGCAACATCCGCTGCCACCATGGCGGACGTGAGCCAGGTACGAATGCCTACAGCAACTCATCGCGCCATGCTGACTCAGCTCTAGACAGAGAAGCGATTCGAAGAGAGTACGACCAGCAAGTGCGAGTGTGCGCACAGTGCTGCTTGCTAATGAGTCGATAGGCCTTCGCAGCCAGCTCATGGGCGCGTCCGAACCATCACAGCTCCAACAGCCAGAACCTCCATCGCAGTCTACTTCCGGACCAGCACCGTATCCTGTCAATGCGAGATCACCACAAAGCAGCAATGGCCACATCGATCCGTCAATAGGAGGAGGAGGAGGAGGAGGTCCTAGTCCTCCAGGTCAGGGCCAATACATGGGACCGATGGTCATTGACGATGCTATTGCTGCCATGGGCGACAAGGGTGGCAACAACAGGCGAGAATTGTCGTCGACGAAGCGAGCAGCACAGAACCGAGCAGCCCAGGTGGGTGAAATACCATCCTGTAATAGCAGGCACCCAACTGACGTACTTTAGCGTGCTTTTCGCCAACGCAAAGAGGCGTACATTTCGAAACTCGAGAAGCAAGTCAAGGACTATGGAGTGATGGAGGAGGACTTTAAAGCGTTACAACACGAGAACTACCAACTAAGAGAGTACATCCTCGCCCTGCAGACGCGCATCCTCGACTCGGCCAACGAGCTCCCGCCTCCACCTCCCCGCATTCATCTTGTTCACCCCGCCGATGCGCAGCGCCATCAGCAACAGCAAGCAGCCCTCGCCCAGCAGCGACAGCAAGAGGCCCAGCAGCAGGCGCAAGTCTCCACCCAGGAAGGCCCGATGGAGCACGACCACACGTCTCCCGCAGCAGCGACGGACGCTCAAGCTCCCACGGCCAGCATGACGTCGCAGAGAGGCGATGATGGTATGAGTCCGTTGGCTGTGGAGCAATTGCAAGCTGCCGCGGCCGAGGCAGGTGGCTTGGGCGGGAGCAAGAGCTAGTCGGGGTAGCCTCGTGGAGGGGAGGGTCTCAACAATGCGCAGGGTCCTCGGATGTATTTCTTTGTGCATGTCATGTTAATGGGATATCAAATATAGTAGCAGGGGCAGATCGGGTGCCCTACTGAATGCGAGAGATGGGAAGATCGGACTTGTGGACACTTTCGTGGTCGGGTGGACCGCCCTGTGACGATGAAGTGTCCAGTACAGGCGACGGCGTGGGCCGTGGGTCACTCGTGTGAGCGCATATCAATTTGATGATGGTAGTAATTGAAATGAAAGGGAATGATAATCGAACATGTTCTCGCCGGCTTACCACCTCAGAGTTTGTGAGTCAGTTTGCCATACAGGGCGAGCTGTAAGGTCACGGGATTCGGACCGATGTCGGTATAGAGTGCACATTGACTGTAGCTTTGGCAGAAGAGTCTTTCCGTGCGCCAAAGCTATTCACTTCTACGAGGCGCAAAGGATGACAAGAATGTTGCTGTTGATGTCGTTGCCGGCATCCCTCAGTATGAGCGACATCGGAGGTCCATGTGAACGAGGAAATGCAGATCTTGCCCAAGTTGAGACGCTTCACCAAATCTACTTTCGCCTTCGCCTTCGTCCTCGCCCTCGTCTTTTCAGCCGCATGTCGTGCCGCTTCCGTATCGTTCGGATCTGCAATGCCGGACCACTCAATCATTAGATCATCGGCCTGTGGTACGCGCGCTCACGGTAGGAGAGCTTTTCTGTCCTTCATATACTGCACTCATCCACGTCAAGACGGGTGCTTGTTCTGCCTCCCCGACTAATACATATACCCTCTCCATCAAGTCTATTCATATCGATGCCAGAGCCACAGGGGGCCGACGAAAGTTGCGGCACCAGCTTGACACCTTCTGCGCCGTCGATCAAGTCAACAGTCAATGAGGCTGCGCTGTCCGACGATGATCACAGCATGTCAGACCAGCGACCAGACGCCGCGACGAGAGAGAAGTCATCACCATTGGAAGAGACAGATCCCAATATTGTCACATGGGATCCCGATGATCCTCTGAATCCGAAGAATTGGTCACTCAAGTACCGCATCTTCATCACCTTCCAATTTGGCATGCTCGCCCTCGCCGCTAGCATGGGATCGAGTATCATCTCCCCGGCCACCAACACCATCGCCGAGGTGACTGGCGTCGGCGAGATCACAGCGGTGCTTGCCGTTTCGCTCTATGTCTTGGGCTTCGCATTTGGGCCCTTGCTCTGGGCGCCCATCAGTGAGGTTTGGGGTCGCCGGATATCGTTACTACCGCCAATGTACGTGTTGGGTATCTTCTCCATCGGTACAGCGGTAAGTAGCACCCCCGCTGCTGTCTTCATCACTCGCTTCTTTGCCGGTGTCTTTGCCTCCGCTCCTGTCAGCAATGTCGGAGCAGCTTTAGGCGACATCTACAGCCAAGCAGCACGCGGTACAGCGGTCACATTCTATGCCCTGATGGTAGTTGGAGGCCCGACACTAGGCCCCGTCATAGGCTCTGCAATCCTAGTCAACCCACACATGGGGTGGCGATGGACACAGTACATCCAGGCCATCTGGGCTTTCACAGTTGCTATTTTCGCCACTATCTTCCTCCCCGAAGTCTACGGTCCCGTGCTCCTCAAACGCAAAGCTCAAGCCCTCCGAAAAACCACCGGCAACAAAGACCTCTATCACCCCCAAGAACGCATCAAGCTCGATCCCAAATCCATCATAACCAAGCAACTCTCCCGGCCCCTCACGATGCTCTTCACCGAGCCAGCAGTAACCTGCATCGCCCTCTACGCCTCCTTCGTCTACGGCCTCCTCTACCTGACCCTCGAAGTCTTTCCCATCGTCTTCGGTCCCGCAGGTCGCAACTGGTCCCCCGTGGTCGCCTCCCTCCCCTTCATAGCCCTCTTCGTCGGCGTCCTCTTCGCCATCGCCATCAACCTAGGCAACCAGCCCCGCTACATCCGCATTCTAAACGCGAACAACGGCAAGGCCGTCCCGGAAGCCCGCCTTCCCCCCCTCGCCATAGGCGCCTTCCTCTTCGCCATAGGCCTCTTCTGGTTCGGCTGGACCGCTTCCCCGTCCCTGCCCTGGCCCGCCCCCGTCTGCGCCGCCATCTTCATCGGCGCAGGCTTCAACGCCATCTTCCAGCAGTGCATCAACTTCCTGATCGATACATACACCGTCTACGCCGCGAGCGCCGTCTCGGCAAACACGTTCCTCAGGAGCATCATCGCTGCTGCATTACCTCTGGTCGCCAGACCCATGTTTCGGAATCTGGGCGTTGGCCCGGCTATGAGTGTTCTCGGCGGCATTGCGACGCTGGCGATCCCCGTGCCGTTCCTGTTCATGCGGTACGGGAGGGACCTGAGGAAGAGGAGCCGATTTGCGCCGTTCCATGAGGAGGTGGGGAGGAGGGGGAAGGAGGGGGTGTAGGGGGTTTTTTTTTTCCAAGGTGTTGGGGCATGACGCGGGATGACCTTGTGATGATTTACGATGTTACGATGTCACGATGTTTCGGCCATAGAGCGTAGATGCTACAGGATACGATTATTACGATGATGAGGACTGTGTGTACTTGCGCGTTTTGAGCGGGATCTAACATTGTCTGGGTGATGTGATTTTCTATGTCTTTGTAATACTCACAAAGACAGCCGATATCGTCGGCTGCAAGGAGGGGGGAAATCGCTGACCACGATGCCAAACATCTAATAGTACATCTGGTGACCCGCCATGCGATTGGCCGGTACCCTCATCCGCAGTACCTGATCCACATGCTTCATCTGCACGCTCGACGCATCCTTTGCGGCCAACAACCTCGACGTCTTCACTATGCCCCTGATGTCACGGCCATTAACCTCGATCCTAGACAGATCCTCGAGCTCGTCCTCTGTCATGGAAGTGACCTTTCCCTCTTCGTCCGAAAGGGCATTCTTCTTGAGCAGGTTCGTCCAGATCTTCAACCGCGCCGCCTGATCAAGCGCGGGATACTGAAGCGAGAGGTCCACCTGGGAGGTGAATGCCGAATCGAGCTGTTCATGGTGATTGGTCGTCAAGAAAAGGACGCCGCGGTGGTATTCCATTAGGCGTAGGGTGGCGGGAACGAGCCGGTTGCGGGAGCGGTCGGCGAGGAACATGTCGCACTCTTCGAGCAGGAGGACGGCGGTCCATCGCTCGCAGACGTCGAGGACTTCGCCTAGTCCGTCTTCGAGACCGCCCGTGTCGTTGCCGAGCTCGCTTTCCGAGAGGCTGTACAGGGGTCGCTTGATCACCTCGGCGACTACGGAGGTCAGTTCGCGGGATCAATGATAGGGGGAAGGAGAAACTCACTTGATTCCGCTGTCAAAGTCTTCCCCACGCCATGAGGGCCAGAGAGGAGGACGATGACTCCTTTTCCTGCGACATGTCAGTGTGATCGAAGACTCGCGTGAGAGCCACGGACCTTTGCCTCGGAGGACATCATCGAAATCCTTGGGGGACTTCAATTGGCTATCGACAAATGTCCGGAGAGTGCTCTTGTCCTCGGGCTTGAGCACAAGATGCTCATATGCCTCTTCGTTCCAGGTTTTGTCTTTGACGCTGTCGGTCATGAACATAACTAGCGGGCTAGTCAGTCAAAGTCTTGCGCGGATCGAGGGCTGAAGAGCCAGCTGTGCTATGCTCACCCCATGCTTTCCGGGAAAAGCAGTAACCTCTCAACCATGGCGTGCACAGCAGATACTGGTCGTCAGTCAAATCTGCCAGGGCCGTGTCTTCACCCTTTGCACTGTCGCTTCGCTTGGTGACGGCAGAGGAAGACGTCTTCTGGCTAGCTCCGTCTTTCGCCGGCACACTTATGCTGGTACTTTGGGGGCCATCCAAACTCGTGGATTCAGTCGGAAGCTCGTGGTCCTTACGAGCAGTTGAAAGGCGTCCAATCCTGTCGTTATCCAAAAGCTCTAGGTCCTCAAGATCTAGCTCGTTCTGCCCGGCGTATTTGGCATACATTTTGCCATCAATCATGATGGGGACATCTTCAACCTGTTGAGATGTTAATGGGATATTTGGTGCCGTGCAGCAAACGTACCCAATGCTTCACAGACCCTCCTCCGGAAGCTTGGAGGTAGGTTCCATCGTACGTCTTGTGATACGATCCAAGCAGGCTCCGCCAGCGCCTACCACGGTCGATAAGACTAGTCTTGACCTGTTCCGAGTTCTTCTTCAGTTCGAGTGGCATGATCTTCAGATCTTGAATGTCCTTGAAGCCCTCGAACTTGTCTATGGTCAACCCACCCCGCGAAAGGCCGAGCTTCTCACCGTCGTAGTCAATCCACCAGATCCAGAGTACCACATCGTCGCGATTGCAAACCACAGAATCCACCAAGTATGCTCGGTCCTGCTTTGACGTTTCGTAGTAGACCAATTTTCCAGGCTCGAACAGCGTCCACAGGAGCTGGAACGAGATCAAGCCGCGAGGCACCAGATCTCTTGCTTCCAGGACTACGTCTCGAATCTGGGGCTCCAAGACCTCTTTCAGCAGATTCAGATGTCGCCTCGTCTCGCCTTTGGCTTGATCGACGGCAGCAAGGAACTTCTCCCATCGATGCACAAAGGGTGCTGGGATACCATAAAATTCCAGGAGTCTGACGTTAATGGCCAGATTCCTATACCCTACGAAGACTCGAGCCAATACCTCTTTAATTAGAGGACTATGGATTTCAACCATGACTAGATTGACCCCGTCGTCTCTTTGGGTGTCCTTCTCTCGCCATGCTGCCACGGCATACTGCTCTCTGAAACCGATTGCTGTAGCCGAGGGGGGTCCCTTTTTTGCTTTCCAAGTCTTTTTGTGACTTGAACGATAGAATTCCAGACATTCAGCGCGCATGCCGATCTTGGCAGACGGAACGCTGTGTTCACTCTCGCGGTTGACCTTGTGATCACTGCGACGTTTGAGGTTCCAAACGGACGTGGACGACGTTGTGAGTTCAGAGGACGAGCTGGAGCTGTCATCCGAGACGGAGCCGCGACGCCTGAGGGGACGGGGAAGACAAGAGGTACGCATTACGCCCGGGTTGCCGAACTGGCTGTACAGAGTGAGGTGAAGAAAAGATGGTCAGAAATCCGGTAGGACATGTGACTTGTTTTGTGTCTTGCATGCCTGCCTGAGGCTGAGTGAGATGCATTGGCGGCTACTGCAGGTTTGCTGTCGCGTACTGGAATCAGGCAACCAACCAGCGCGCTCAGCTCGCAGTCGAATGACCGGAAGCGTACGAAATATAGTACGTGACCTTGCGAGACAGCCTCGATTACGACACATGGACACGCGATAGTGTGTAGATCCGCGGCAATTCTATGCCTGGAGTTTGACTCACCAAGACTCGGTGGTTGCAATAGATTACAAGTTACAGTGCAGTGCAGATGATCTGGGGTGCGAGGTTGGGAATCTGGCCTCAGGCACCCACGCTTAGTCACCACTGTGCAAGTCAGTGAGAGACCATAGTCAAACACCGCAGGCATCAACATCGCCTCACTGTCCGCAGTCGTATGCTGTCGATCATTCAGAGACCTTCCTCTGGACGATTGACGGGTCCAAGTGAAGCACGATGAGGCACATCCGCAACCGCAACCCTTGCAATTTGCTGATCTGGCCGACGCAAATCATCAAGGCTGTTACATGGTACTGTCCATGCATTCGCAGTGGATACTCACAGCCATCCGAATGTCCAATCGTCGTGAAGTGCAGCCGCATGCAACATCAGAGTGGGTATTGATCGAATGGTCGCCCATGGCTGGCGCGAATTCGCTACACGGGTAATATTGGACCTCTACACAGACCGCACTTATATACACGGTGTGGAAAACCCATCGAACCGCCTATCGCTCTTTGTTCCCGCTGATGACAACCTCATAGGACCCGATCCCAGCATGATCAAAACTCGGCCGGTAGCTGTCCTGCGAATGCATGTTTCCCATCGACCTCAAGTTTGTCGCCGCATCCAATGTGGCAGCAACATCCCTCTCGAGCTCCACATAGTCGTATCCAAATTCTCCGACCTCGATCTCGTCCGCTCCCAATACCTGCTCGCCATCTGACATTCGCAATGAGAGGCCAGGGATGTACTTCAACACCATCAAGATGAGACAGGTCATGACGAACGAGTAGACGAGTCCGCTGACCGCACCGGCGAGCTGATAGGCAGCCTGTATCCAATTCCCGTTGATCCACCCACCGCTGATCTGCGTGACCCCATCCAGAGCAGCGACATAGTCTTCGGCAAAGACACCAGTCAAAAAGTCGCCGACCAGTCCCCCGACTCCATGGAGAGCAAAGATATCCAGCGCATCGTCGATCCGCAGCAGAAACTTGAGCTTCGTGGCAAAGTTACACGCCGCACCGGCGACGACGCCGAAGACAACCGCCGCCCAGGGCGCGACGTAGCCCGAGCCGGGCGTGATAGCGACTAGTCCCGCGACGACCCCGGAGCAAAAGCCGATGGCCGAGAAGCGGCCTTGGAGACGGTAGTCGATAGCGCACCAGGTGATACCCGCTACCGTGGCGGCGAGGTTCGTGACTACCACAGCGGTGATGGCGCGCATGTTCGCAGCGAGCGCGGACCCTCCGTTGAAGCCTGACCATCCTACCCAGAGGAACGTGGTGCCTATGATGACGAGCGTGGTATTGTGCGGGCGGAAAGTGAGCTCCGAGGTACCGTGGCCACGACGGGGGCCAAGCATCATGGAATAGGCGAGCGCGGCGGAACCCGAGGCCACGTGGACCGGGGTTCCGCCTGCAAAGTCGAGTCCCCCGAGCTTGAAGAGCCACCCAGAGGGGTTCCAAGTCCAGTAGGCGATAAAGTCGTACACGAGCGTGGTCCAGATGAAGCTGAAGACCAGAGCTGGTAGCAGTCGGCCACGTTCAGCCACGCAGCCCACAATGATAGCCACGGTGACGGCGGCGAACATGCTTTGGTACACGGCGACCAAGAGGTCAGGTTGGGAGGTTGTCAGGACGGATGGCTGGTCGAGCGTGTCCCTGAAGCCGGCGTTATTCATGTTGCCAATGATCGGGTTGTCGCTTCGCGCAAAGGTCAAGGAGTAGCCGAAGATGAACCATTGAAACAGCACGACGGCGGCTCCAAGTACGGGGACGAAGAGGAGGGAGAGGGCGGACTTGCGGCGTCCTAGACCCGAGTAGAAGAGACTGATACCCGGCACCATGAGCAGCACAAGGCCGGTCGAGACGAGCACCCATGCTACATCGCCAGGCTGGTCAATGTTAGTTACTTGGTGATCGCGTGCGAAAGATGGAAGACTGACCTCGTAGCTTGGCTTAGTATCAGCCATGATGCTTGGGGGCGATGACCTCCAGGCCTGAACGAACGACAATGGCTCGAAGCAACCGAGGAATGGCTCCGCTGGACTGTCAGGGTCTGAAGCCCTTGTGTGAGTAGCGACAGTGACAAGGAATGGAGCTGAACGAATGAATGTATGATGGAAGCAGAAGACGTCCGTCCTTACTATTCGGAATATACCTGTACAAAAGGGAATCCACCGACGATAGCAACCTTTCGCAGGTCGTCATTACAATCTCAGACACGTACCGGCTTCGATGCTCGGTTCCACGCGATGTGAGTGGCCATGAGGCACGACTTGGGGATCACTGATAAGGCTAACTCTAAGAGACAACTCTTGAAACGGGGACGCCATTTCGCGTGGCATGGCGCGGGTAGTAAGATGATGGTAAGTTCCGCTGCCTATACATGCAGTACTGCGACATGACTTGGCTAAGTTACTGCAAACGCCTTTCTCTTATTTTATGCCTATTACTTCTTCGATGTCTCGGCTGTCTTTTGGCTGACGTTTTTTCACCGGCTCTTGGCCGAGGCATCACGGGCTTGTCAACGCCTGCACCACTAACTTACAGTAATAATGTACAGGATCGTATCGTATCGTATCGTCCGCTGTATCGCTTGTTGAACGAGGAACTCGCGGAACTCGACGCAACTTGCGGCATGGGCCATCTTTCGATAGTAAATTGTCCGAGGTCTTGGGAGTCAGACGACTCTCTTGGCATCTATTGAACGGAGGAAGCGCCGTCAGTGGGGGTACGAACCCAATTGCCCTGACCATGGCTTTCCAGAAGATGTCTTATCTTTATGGCTTGCCCACGCCGATCAGTAATACAGGACCCTTCAGCACCACGGATCGAACGCGTCTGCAGCGAAGCAATTTCCCATGAATAACACGCGGCAGCATTCTGTACGATATCATCAATAGTCAGGTGCAGCTTCACGTCTGGACGAGAGGCCGCTCTGGGATAATGCGGTCTGGTCTGCCTACATCATGTGCAGGGGTAGGGTGGGAGAGCGTGTTGGCCCCTGTGTGAGCCCCAGGGTGGATTGCTCGTTCCTGCCGATCGTTATTGCACATCGCTTTCAGGTCTGCCACCTCCCCATCTTTCCGCACGTGGCACGCAGGGTGGTTCTGGTTGCGCTGGTGAAGCTACACGCGCTCAATGCCGCCACCGGAACTCACAAGGTTCGTCGGTTATCTTTGTCGGTATCGCTTGCATCTCAACCGATGCTACGACCGTTGCTGCGGCGGCGTGTGTACCAAGCAGGCAACGCTGCCGTTGAGCGCGCACAACAACGTCGAAGGAAACCCGATCTTCTGTGACGATCGACGTTTGATGCGCCGCATTTGCCTGTCGGTACAGCATCCCCTTGCTGGCCGAGGCAATAGTCATCTCGGCGAGATCCTGCAGATCAGCAGATTTGATTATCATCTGTCCTGACAGATGGTCTGAAAACCGGTCTGACAGCCTCTGACCCCGACCAGGTGTTCCACGCCGCAGACTAACGTAGCGTTAGCGCAATCCCGTCCGCTGTCTTCCGGCTGCCCGCCGCCGAATAATATGCGCACCGCGCCGTGAACTGTTGTTCCGCTCTTGCAACGGCTACCCTAGGGCGCCTAGTTTCACTACATGCTCGAGATTTGTGCCCAAGAGATAAGGAATTCCAACCACTCAGCATGCTTGCCCTTGGGGGCTGAAGTGGTCTTGTAAGTGATACAATCTACGTCAAATGGGAGCTCATTACGAGACCATTTCGATATCTTTGTTTGACAGGTACAGTTCATCCTTTCCTCAAGTATAGCCGAATCAAGATCTGGCGCGCTTCCTACATCACTCCTAGGGTCACCCGTCGCAGAGCTCTGCGTTCGATGGTCGTGCAGATCTGCACTCTGAGCCATGCAAGACTGGTGGACGGACGAGCGAGTCGAAGCTGTCGTGACTACCAAATTCGTGGCCTCACATCTAGATCCTCATACCCAACTACGTCTGAACGATGTCGTCTTTGACGAACTTTCCAACGACACATATCTGGATTGGATCCTCTCACGAGCGCGGCGCCTGTTCCTGATCTTGGTCGACTCGGCTTGTGCTGCCAGCATTTTCCACCTGATCGAGCAGTCGTATGAGGACAACAGCCTGCCCATACCAGAGCACGATGTTATCACACTGCGATTGCCGCCTCGAAGTGGCTCCGACGTCAATCGCCTCTTCTTCCGCAACCAGTTCAAGTACTTGATCAGGACGATCCGCGAAGGCGAGCATATCCGCTACTCATCATCGGCCAACGTGCCACTTCATGTCGTCGACCAGAAGGTGCCAAGCGGCTACGCAGCAGCGCAGGATCGAGTCCGCTTGCCAGCACCGAACAACAAAGTCTTCCTGAGACTCAGGGAGCCCATGAATGGTGATCAGTCAGAGGCCAGTGTTCTGTCGGAGATCACCGCCATCCGATCAGCGCGCCACGAGCACATAGCGTCGGTCTTTGGATCTTACAGTCAAGGCGGCAACATGTATATTCTCACTCTGCCCGCCGCGCAGTACTCGCTGAAAGGCTTCCTGAGTGATCCACCAAAGGCCTTTAAGAATATCCCCAAAACTGAACGCCAGATGCAGCTCTTGTCGTGGCCCAACTGCCTGTCCAACGCGGTGGCTTGGATCCACGCCAACGGCTTTGCCCACGGCGCCATCTCCCCTTCGCGCATCCTCGTGGACGAGGGTTTCAACGTGATCCTAGGCCACTTCAAGGACGTCCGCACGACTGGGCCCCCCTCCCCCTCCAACGACATCGAATACTATCAGTACGCCGCCCCCGAACTCTGCCAACGCCGCCTCGTCGTCCAAAACTTCTCCTCGGCCGCCGGCCCACCCCGTCTCGACACCCTCTCGGAATACCGCGACCTCAAAGACAGTATTTCCCACGTCGCCCGCTCCATCACCAGCAGCGCGAAACCCCCATCCCGTCCAGACTCTCGCCTCGACTCGCCCATCGACTCTCCCTCCTCGACCCTCTCCCACGGGCCTCCTCTGTCCTCCGCTGCCTCGACCTTCTCCTTCTCCAGCCACTCGACCTCCTCCGGCGCGCCGACGACGACGACCTCGTCCTCGCGCCGCCCACCCCCAAGCGACTTCCGACACACCATCCTCCCAGAGTCCCGCGCCGCCGTGGTACAGACGTTCAAATCCATCTCCTCGGACCTGCAGGCCGCAGACATTTTCTCCCTGTGCGCCGTGACCCTCGACGTGCTCACGGTTCTCTGCTCCTCGAGCCCGTCTTCCTTCGCGAAACACCGCGCCGCCGCCTCCTCCCGCACCGCCTCCTCCCGCGGCGCCGCGGCCGTCGACTCTTCCTTCCACGCCAACCTGTCCCACGTCGCGACCTGGGCGAGCCAACTGGCCAAGGAGGCCGAGCGGAAGGTCAAGAAGGGCCAGAGGCTCTTCGAGGCCGTGGGGCCGAACCTGAGCGTAGCGTTGCAGTGTCTTGATCGTGCGCCCGGGCGGAGATTGAGGGGGGAGATGCTGAGTCTGACGCTCGAGGCGAACCTGAGGGATTTTGCGGGCGTGCGGACGGGCCATTGTACATTAAGGCGGTCGGAGAGCTGGGTCGCCGGCGGGAAAGAGGGATTCATTTGAGGTCACAGGGCGGAGGCAATGATTGTGAGGAATTTCCATCGGATGAAGTGTTTGTGAAAAGCCGGGCGGGAGGGGGGTGGGGAGTTTTTTACCAATTTACCAGCGCTTCTGTCTACATGCGTGAATCTAGTACTGTACAAACCACGCTTGGCGATTTTATGTAAAGTTTACCGGGGACTGTCTGAGACTGTGCAACGCCTGGGTCGCAAAGTGATTTCGCGCGAGCAGCTGATCATCTTCGGGCGGCGACAATGCACCCTGGGAAGCGCTCGGGTTGGGCTTATCATCGAACGGCAAGGCATACTCGACAAGGAAGCGAAGCATCCAGGGATCCATTTCATGGGTGCTCTCGGCGGCCGAACGGAGACATTGCTGCTGGAATTTGGTGAGACGGCTGATCTGCTTCGTATTAGCATGCTATGTCGAATGTAGAACAGAAACAGCTTGCCATTGATTTGGTGGTCGGCCAGTATTGTTTGAGTACGATGAGAGCCTCGAAATTGTTCGTGAGGCATTCTTTGGCCGCCGAAACTTCCTCGTCATCGCCGAACAGCAAGGTGTGCAGAAGTACAGAAGATGAGACAATGGTCATGTGCGCGACTGTAAGGTAGACAGCCTCGCATCCTGGCAACTGACGACTGCGATGGAGAAAGCGGCTGTATCGCAATGCATCCGCTTTACATTGCTTTGCATAGTTGACCACGGCGTCATCTTGGTCCAGACGGGCATCGAGGTAGTAGAAGTGGAGAAGCATCGAGTAGTGGAAATATCCCAGATGCAGTGCAACGAAGAGACCTCCAGTACCAGCCTTCTGATGACGGACAAGATTCTCCTCGTTGCAGACTAGATCTTCTGGCAAATTATCCACCCACTCTCGAATCTCATTGCGTATCTCGCAAACGCGATCGTCAACGCTTATCCGAAGACGCTTGCCATCGACGATCTGCCTGTTCAAGTCTAGAACGTGGGCGAAGCCTTGAGCCAACAAAGCATTATATCCCCACATACCTGGCCGAGGGTCTACATGGTCGGGATGTACTTCAGCCGTTAGGGCTTGGAAGCGGTTTTCTTCAATGGGTAGCCCGACAGAGAAGATAGAGTCGTCGAGTTGGCGCGGTATACCAAGAGCGGACGAGCACCAGCGATCAGCCATGTACAAAGCCCACCAGATACGTTTGTGGAGGTCCTTGTCCAGGGCCGATTCGGATGGGGGCCCCCGCAGGTCCATGATTTGCATGAGGCGAATAGCCATACCTGGGTGGTCAGTAACGCGCATGTAGACGGCGAAAATGGGTGACCAACTGAAATACAGAGCCTCGGTACTAGCATCATGCCGGGCTACGAACAGATTGGCCAGTATGATCAGTGTCTGAACCAGTTCGATGCTGGCTGAAGACAGTTCTGCATGCGCCAGTCGCCGGGACTCTTTGGTCAGGTCATCTTCCATTTTCCGAATCCATAGCTGCTGCGAGAAGCGACATCCCACTGCACATATTGCGTAGAGCAGGTGTAGCGAGACGCTGCCACTGCCGACCTGGCGTCGCAACGTCTGCAGGTGGAACAGGGAATGCGGCCTGTCATGGATGTTGTAGATGTACAGCTCTACCAGATCGATCACTACGCGTTTGGGAATGTTCAGGGATACTTCCAAGATATGTTCGGGCTTAGGAACCAAGGGCTGGATCTTGTCTGTCTGTCTGTGGTTTGAACGCGGTGCCACCGGCTGGGTCAAAGAGCAGGCCACCTGCTTCTTGGCACAGTGGTCGCAAGGTCCGGACTGTGAGCTGGTGGTACACTTGCGCTTCAGGTTACGGCATTGAAGACAGGCTTTGGCATTGCGCATGGGGAGGAGTCAGGAGCTGGAGAACGGAGAAATAATTGAGTGCTGAACAGACCGATGTCGTGTGCCAGATATGGGATCATTGAAGATTAGATCATCAGAGATTAGATCAGCGGGGCTAGATTATCGTAGATTGGGCTAACGGAGATTAGATAATGGGAGATTGGATTGACGAAGACGAGATCATCAAAGATTAGATCACAAAGGATTAGATCATCAAAGACTAGAACAGAAGAGATCCTAGAGCTTATTATCGACGTGACCAGCTGTACCACCACCATCGTTCGAGATCTTCTTGATATGGGAGCCTGCAATGTATCGCTGAGGTCGCAAGCCAAGAGGCGGACAGGAAATACTGAAAGGGGGGCCTGTTGCACGTTGGGCCCCTTGTGGACCATGTGGCAACAGCGTGGCAAGATTGGCGGTCTGAAGTGGGTTCGGTCTTCACAAGCGTAATTGTATCCAGAAAGGTCGACACGATGGAATGAACACAAGCGGTCCATCTTCGCTCAGCTCGAGTGGACAGGAGGCACCACGGATGGAGACATATCGTCGCATCCCGCGCGCCACCAAACATCCCTCTACATCCTCCATCAGAAAGCTCTTGCGTTGCTGCATGCAATCACACTGTCGCCCGCTCTTATCCGCCGAGACATGATGCATTGGACATGGATGTAAAACGCAGGTAAGCTCGCAACGACCAAATATTCAACGGCGTCGTCCACTCGAGCCTTGCGGAGGCGTTCGTCGCCGAGTTATTTCCAACACCTCTTTGCAACGGAGAGTACATGTACCGGTAACGGCCCGCACGTAGATCACAGAACCGTCATGCGTTGTGGCGTGGAGAGGAACCTGTTCACTGTGTGCGATAACTCTGCAACGACTCCGCCCACATGACCACGCTTACTCTCGAGCAGGATCGAGCATCTCGGTCTCGAAATGTCGAAGCAGACGGTGCACGCAAATGGGCTGACATGGACTCGCGAATGTTGCATCACTCCATAAAATGATCCGAGTCCTTCACCCTACATGTCGGTGGCGTTCTGCCCCTCTCGCCACATGGCTGAAGGAGCGCGAACGGCTCGCTCTTCGAACTTCCCTACCAAGGATCAGATAACAGTCTCTATTGGCAAAGACCCTTACGACCCGCGCGGCTTATTCCTGGTCCCTGGTCATCGTGACTATGAACGTCTATCTTTGTCTCAAGCTGAACCATTATCCGGCTACAGCTGGCGAGCCCCCGTGAACCAGGCTAGGTGCGCCTCTGAGAATACTTTAATGCATAAGATCAGGCAGTTCTCACTTGCAAGTGCCTATTCAAGGATCCGGACATCCCCCAACTACCACCATGATCACCGCCGATATTGCTAACTATACGACCTATGCCTGTTCAGCCATCGCCGCGCTGCTCATCATTGTGCGGCTGGTCGTATCCAAATTCCAGCCCAAGCTGCTGGACATCAGCTTCTTCATTGCGATTTTTGGCCTCGCTGCCATTGTTGCCCGGGTCATAGTCACCTACTATGTCCTCAAGCTTGGCACTGCGAGCGATGTCCTGGCTAAGATGAAGAATACTACCACCACCGATCTGGACGCCGAGGACCTGAAGAACATCAAGAAGGGTTCCATTCTCTCGCTATTCGCGCGTATCCTCACGACTTGCATCATATGGTCCATGAACCTTCTCCTCTTGCTCTTGTATCGCCGCTTGGTCGCCCATCTACCATGGGTAAAACATGCCATCACTGGTACCTTTGTCTTCATCGCGCTCTCCTACTTTGCTGTCATCGCAGCAACCTTTCTCGAATGCCGGCCTTTCCACTTGTACTGGCAGATTTCTCCCGCACCCGGCGCCTGCGTCAATGCCTACTCACAGACCATGGTCCAATGTCTGGCCAACGTCATCACCGATCTCATTCTTATGGGCATCTCCATACCTATCCTCTTCATTCAAGGCTCTCGTGCGACTCATAGGGCCCGCATATTCGGCCTCATCGCACTCAGCGCCTTCTGCATCGTCGTAACCTGTGTCCGCCTCACCTACGTTTTTGAAGGCGGATCATTCCAAGAGACACGCGTCTTCTGGGCATCTATATCCGTCGCAGTGGCCGCTCTCGTGGCTAATGCTCCGGTTATCTACGGAAGCTTGAAGATCATGCAAAGAAGCAAACGGACTACGTACGCCTACGGCGATGGCTATGGCATGGCGAACCCGCGGGCAAAGGGGACAGCTGACATGATGCTGGAAGACGTCGAGAGGATGGATGGGATCACGAAGCACACCTCGATTGCTGTCAGTCACATCAAGGCGGGCGATGACGTTCCCTTGCTACCTATGCCCCTGATCGAGTAAAGTCGTGGGCGAATACCAGTAGACAGAATTGGCCTCTTAAGAATCGCTTCTTTCTCATGAGATATCTTACAATTTTTTTGTCGTTAGGACGTGTATAACGTGACGGCAACAAGGGTAGCAAGTTGTCAACCATCCACGCTGCTGTGTATCCTTGGCCTTGGCCCCCGCGGCGGGGTCCGACACCAAAGTCCGGGGTGCAGAAATTCTTCACATGACGACCAAACAAAAATACTCGACTCACTCATTTGCCATCCAATCCCTTCGTCCTCGCTGCCACTTCTTTCAATCCACTCGAATCACGTAGCCAGTTCCTCCGAATCACCAGCCACAATGGTCGAAAAGCTCTACGTCACCTATAACCAGGTCCGTTCCTCGTCCCCCCTCCCGCGCTCCCTCGTCCCCTCCCCCCTCTGACCCCCCGCCCTAGGTGCACCAACTCTGCCAGACCGCGGCCCCGAAAATCCTCTCCACCTTCCAGCCGAACCTCATGATCGCCATCGGCGGCGGGGGCTACGTCCCCGCACGGATCCTGCGCTCCTTCCTGCGCCGCCCGGGCTCCCCCAACATCCCCATCCAAGCCATCGGCCTCTCCCTCTACGAGTCCCTGGGCACAGACACGGAGATCGAGGCCCCCGGGACCCGCGTCACGCGCACCCAGTGGCTCGACCTCAGCTCCCTCGAAATGGCCAATCTGATCGGCAAGAACGTCCTGATTGTCGACGAGGTCGACGACACGAGGACAACCTTGGAGTATGCCGTCCGCGAGCTGGAGAAGGATGTCGCCGAAGCGAGGAAAAAACTGGGCCGTGAGGGCGAGGAGACAAAATTCTGCATCTTTGTCCTGCACAATAAGGATAAGGTCAAGAAGGGCCGGTTGCCGACCGAAGTGGACGAGGGCCGGTACTTGGCGGCGGTGACCACCGGGGATGTGTGGATCAACTACCCTTGGGAGGCGATTGATATTGGGGAGCACGATCGGATGGCGGCGGCGCAAGGGCCGGCTAAATAGAGGACCTGCGGGATGATGAAGAAGAAGAAGAAGAAGAAGAAGAAGAAGCTGATAGAGATCACGGAGGTGTAGCGGAAGGGCGTTGGCCAAAGGGCAGATGAGATAATGAGTAATGCATTGCGACAACGGTGGCAGGGGTATCATATTGCTAGTTCAGAATCATCACGCCATACCCAAATCCTCAACTCTGAGCAGCCCACTCGCAGTCCCAGCAGCGATCCAGCCCCCGCACTGCAGGTTCGGGTTCCATGTGACCTGCGTCACCGCCGTCTGCGCTTCATGTATGGTCGAGTACATACCAATCTCCCTCGGGTTCCGCTCATCACCGGGCCGCAGCAACAGAACCGCCTCGGCCTTGTACCCCTCGACAAACCTGACCATGCCCTTATCCTGGCCCCTGGCCAACTCCCTCTCCTCCATCTCGTTGACCTCCGCTTCCATTCCTTCCGTAGTCCCGAGCATCATGTCGTCCTCGGTACCTTCGCTCGGGATCCTCAGATCCGGGGCTCTCGTCCTCCGCCAGGTATGCACGAACCATCGTCCGCAGATCATACTTTCCTTAGTACTGAGTACCCTCCGCATGGGGTTCATGACCGCAACTTCGCCCCCTGTCTGGCTCACCGCGATGAATGGATGGCACTCGCTGACCGCCACGGCCGTAGCAGCGCTCCTAAATCGTCCGAGACCAGTGTAGCCGAAGAAGCGGCGCAGGGGAAGACCTTGAAGGGCGTAGTTGTCGTCTACACTAAGGACCATTTGGGACCAGTCGTGCCACACCACAGTCAGACGACCTAGGCGGGAACGAGGGGAGAGCACCGTGTTGATCGGGTTTGCGCCGGTAGTTGGGGTAAGACGGGTGAGGTCTGTGAGGGAGAGGTGGCCGGACATGGACGAAGAGATGAGAATGTGGGGACGGGAGGGATAGCAGGTCGTCAGGGAAGGGATGTAGGACATCTGGAGCGGCGATGTGAGGAGAGGACGGGCGGGCCCGGCAGAGAGCTTGTCGAGATTGAAGAGCGAGATGTGGCCAGTGGAGTGAGCGCCGATTAGAGCGTGAGAGGACATCCAGCATAAAGTGGAAAAGATGCTGGCAGGTGGACGAGAGTAGAAGGCTGTCGAGGTCAGGCGTGAAAAGCGAGTGGACTCCATGGCGGGATCGAGAGTGATGTCCAGGACGCGAATATGACCATCACCCCAGATACCGGCGAGGAGGCCAAGATGTTTGCCCCGGGCTGTTTCCGGTTCATCACTGCGAGGTGCGATACACCATTTCAGAAGTCGGATATCCCCAAAATCGGTACAGATCACCTGACGTAAGGATGGAGGCGACTGGATATCGATGTAGCCTTCAGAAGTTCTCTTTAACTCCCATAGCTGGATTGCAGACTTATTTGGCGCTTGTGCGTGGAATGGAGAGGCAGCTTCTGGATCTGTGCCACTGCGAAGTGGTATAGCGGCAAGAGCGATGTACTGAACATTACCTCCTTGGTTTGGACACCAAGCTGATGTCTGGACTTTCCCTCCGACATTGATGAAGAAGCCGTTACGTTCCCTGTTCATATGCTTATTTGAGAGTCTCGGGGCTGCCGAGGTTCGGAACGGCTCTTCTAGGTCTAGCGACCCTAGGGCCGGGATGTCGAATTTGCGCTGATGACCATATGGTCCGGCCACGACTTCAGTTTTCGACGATCCGTTTGACAAATATGACATACCAGAGCCTTCATCCATTGGCTCAAGCTTCTGCAGATGTACGAATGCCTCCTTGCCGCCCTCGTCATCGTACCATTTCCAGTCCTTCTGCATCTCCAGCTTGCGCTTCACCTCGCTCTCATAGAAAGATCGATGATAGCCGCCAAAGCCAGACCTGTCTGCTTTGCGGCTTGGTAAAACAGGTTGATCCCTCCAACGGTAGTGATTCTTGAAGAAGGGTTCCTGGTCTTCCTGACTGGGACCAAAGTAGCAGAGTCGAGTCGACTCTTTTGATCCTCGGGTTCTCGGGTCGAGCAGTCCTCTGCTGACGCGCTGAGTCGCACTCATTGGCACTGGTCTTCCAGTTCCACTTGCTTTAGAGTTCCGGGCCCGACTCGACTTCTTGGGCGTAGTCACTTCATCCAGGTCCACGACATCGTCAAAGTCTTCGTCGCCTTCATCAACCTCAGCTTCCGCTGATCCGTCCACGTCATCCTCGACCATTTCGTCCTCGCTAGGTACTCTTTGCTCAGGTGGTGGCGCGACAAAGTCATCGTCGGTGTTGTTGCCATCATCTGCTATCACGGGTTCATCATCGTCAAAGATATCGAGTCCGGCGAACGGGTCGAAGTTCGCTTTCTTGGTCGCCTTCCTCTGGCGCCCGCTGGTACGAACGGGTTCGGCCATGGCGATCTCGCAAGTTGTGATAGCATCTTCAGGTAGATTGTTCTGCAGAAAGGCGAGCAAGTCTGCGTTGCATCATGTGAAGTCGACTGTACGGTGAGCCAAACGCGACCCCACGACGCTCCGCGGCGTTCCTGCCAAGACCTTTGCGTCTCCGCATCCCTCAACTCTTAAATTCAAGCTCCGTATCCTCGACTTCTCCAACTTGCTACCATGCGCCGAGTGCTGTACGCGTTCCTCGCCGCGGCACTCTTCGCATCCGTTGCCCGTGCCTCCCTCGGCGACCGTCTTCCTGACTTCAAACAATGCCTTGAAGACTGCAAGACCGCGAACTGCGGTCCCTCGGGTCCTAGCATTCGTAATCCACCTCCCCCGACCCTCCTCCCTCCATATTCCAACTGACTACCCTAGCCCTTCACCGCCGTCTCCTTTGGTGGACCTGCCCCTCCGAATGTGATTACGCCTGTCAACATATCATCACCACCCAGCGCCTCGCGCGAGACCCCCCTTACCTCGACCCCGTCCTGCAATTCCACGGCAAATGGCCCTTCCACCGCTTCGCGGGGCTGCAAGAGCCCTTCTCCGTCCTCTTCAGCCTCCTCAACTACCTCGCGCACAGCTGGGGCCTATCGCAACTCCGAACTACTATCCCGGCCTCCTATCCCCTCCGCAAGTTCTACCTGGGTTTCGCCTATTGCGGCCTCGCCAGCTGGACGTTCAGCATGCTGTTCCACACGCGCGACTTTAGCGTGACGGAAAAGCTGGACTACTTTGCCGCGGGGGGAAGCGTCATGTACGGACTGTACTATACCCCAGTCCGGATCTTTAGGCTGGACGACGAGGGGGATCGCATGAAGCAGAGCGTGTTGCGGTTGTGGACGGTGCTTTGTCTGAGCATGTACGTCGCGCACGTGGCCTATCTGAGTCTCTGGCGGTTCGACTATACGTACAACATGGCGGCCAATGTGGCGGTCGGGGTGGTGCAAAACCTGCTATGGACCGGGTTTTCGGTGAGGAGGTATCAACGGATCGGGAGGCTGTGGGCCATCTGGCCCGGTTTGATCGTGGCGTGGATCATTCTGGCAATGAGTCTGGAGTTGTTCGACTTCCCGCCTTGGTGGGGAATGTTGGACGCGCATTCGCTGTGGCACCTGGGCACGGTGGGACCGACCATTTGGTGGTATAATTTCCTGGTCAAGGATGCGAAGGAGGACATGCAAGGGGCGAGGCTGAAGGCGTAACAATACGGCGGTTGTAAATATGTCAAAAACATAACATTGTGCGACGCGCTACTGGAGGCTGTCGTGAAGCATGCTTTCATGGTATACTGCTCGAACCAAGAGTGAAGTCTGTCGCTACTGGCCCTTCGTACTTGCCAACTCCATACGCCGCGCTCATGCCCGCTTATCCATCTTATGCTCTGGTACCTTTGCCCTTCCTACGATCGTAATCCAGGACCCGTCTCCGCCGGTGCTGCTGCGCCATCTTCCATCTAACGTAAAGCATCACCGCATCTTTGATCACCACAAAGAGACAACCACCGACCACGCTCCGTCCCCACTTTTCCTGCAACAGACCGGTTGCCTTGCCCCTCGCGCCAAAACCAGCGCGCCACGTTCTCGACACTGCGACACTCGTCCACGAAGCTGGGAGACATAGTCGTAGCAGCTCGCCAGATACGGACGCGACTGTTGGAAATAGCAGCGCGCCCAGGATTTTTTCAGCAAGACCGGTTGTAGATATCGACAGTCGACGCTCACCATTCGGTGCCGCCGGCTGGGGTTGAGGTTGCTGCTGTTGCGGTGGAGGTGGCGGTGGCGGGTTCCGAGGTATATCGACATGCTCGGGTGGCTCGTTGAGTCTGACGTCTGGCCCTGCGTCTGTGTCTTGCGGAGGATCGTTCAAGGGATGCGCTTCCTGCTCTGGCTGATTGTTGGCGTCGGCGGCGTTGATGAGGGCATCAATGGCAGCTTGGTTGTCGGCTTGCTGTTGCGCGGCTGCAGGCTGCTGCTGCTCGACCTCCTCGTTTCCCTCCCAATCTTCCCAAATATTGCCGTCGACGCGGATCTCGAAGATGCCTTCCTCTTCGGCTACCACATTTCCTTGATCTTCGTTATCCGGTGCATCGCCATTATTGGCGTCGCCGTTTTGTGATTGTTCCTGGTGCGTTCGTGGCTGTATTTGTTTCAGCCAGCGCCTTTCGTGATGAGACCAGACGCGCTTGTAGTAGGCATTGTATAAGCCACGCAGGTAGGGCAGGACCGCGAAAGTCAGTGAGGCGCTCGGAGGCCATTGTGCGAGATCGGCCGGCTGGTCCGCGTCGCCTTGGGTCGCGAAGAAGACGATTGGCAAGACGGGAAGTACACTATCAGCGATTGATGTGCGAGACAGGACCAGCATGGGTGTAATCAGAGGGAGGCCTAGGTGCAATCGCCAATGATCTCGCCATTCCTGTATCCGCGCCTGGTAGTCCCAAACTTCGAACAGTCTCGACGTCAGAAAAGGCTGCAGTATCCTCTTGGCATCGTCGACGCCAAAGACTGCCAGCACTGTATGCATTCCATGCAAAACGCACGCTTCCCTCAAGGTCGATAAAGCAACCAAGACTGCCGAGGGCGTGACGGCTTTCGCCGATATCCGCTCCAGAGACTTGACTCCCTCGACAAGAGGATTCCATGGTCTCGCAAGATGGATCTCGCTCTTACATTGCGGGCACAGGATCTGGGGAGGCGCAATTGAGCGCTTCCTTGCGCTGGGACTTTCCATGTCCGCTATCCAGTCCAACAGACACTCCTCATGTGCAACTAGGGCGCAAGGACATGGCGATCGCCATTGTGATGTTTCCGGTGTGTCTTCTGACTCGTCTGCGAAGCAGATCCAACACTTTTTAAGATCGGTGTCCTGCCGCCGCGGTGCCGGTCGGCTTGTCGTGGACGCTGTTTCGCCCCTTGCACGAGACAGCGAAGGCGCATCTCCTAGGACCACTTGGGAGTTGTCGGAGGTGGTAGTTTGCGATTGATCATCTGCTGGTTGCTGCGGTTGCAATGGGGAGCGAGGCACCTGCTCGGGGGATGCACGACGCGGAGCTGGTAGCTGAGGCGGTAGCGATGCCATGATGGTTGGCAAGTGATGATGATCGGGCCTCGGCTAGTTGCAACAAATGTTAGCTTGGTGAGGGCAGAGGCATGAGCACCTCGGGGGAGAGGTCGATGTTGTAAACGACGATGTTGTAAACGACGATGTTGTAAACGACGATGACATGGGCTTCCACTTGCGTCACAGAGGTTGGACGGGATTGCGCAAGTATTCATCTGGGTCACCGAATGCATCACCATACCTCCCAAGTCACACTCCGACACACTCCAACGACAACTACAACTACGACGACTACAACAACTACCACTTCCACGACCACGTCGGCAGCGCCCTCCCCTACAACATGTAGTAGCGTTCAAGATCCCTATTGCAGTAGAACGTCTTGCGGATGCGCCATCCGTGTCTGCGACGGCGGCGTCACGTGCTGGTCAGCTGGGGTTTTCCAAGAAACACCCCAGCCGCCTATCTGCCAAACGGACTCGGACTGCACCGGATATCCCGGAGTCGCTCGCTGCTTGTATCTCCCTGAATATCTTGGAGCTTCGGGCAACGTGATCTGCTCCATCCCCGACGACTCATGTCCCGCCGAACAGCCGGCAATGAGAGTCAGACGCGACATGGAAAGAGTCTTTGGTAGGGCCGTATCGTCTGTCGGGGACCGGAAGGTGGATATACAGAATCTTGGAGGGGGTCTGAAGCTTCTCAAGATGGTCACCAGTTGAAAGGGTTTATTGGCAAGCAGCCTTCCTTCCCATCCATTAACACGCAAGGCCGAGTGATAGGCAAACGGGTACTTGTAGCTACTACCTGAATGAGAATACGCACCATGAACCCGACAATGAATGTCGATCGTTGATGACACCGGGTCCAACAGCGTGCGTCTCAATGCTGGCATCAACGGGAATGGTCGTGATGGCCCATTCGAAGCCTGATCATGTATCTACTACCACTTGTAGATGTTTCAGGATGAAGATTCTTATGTTGACCGTGAGATGACTATCACCTGGCTCTGACGTTGTATCGAGTTGATGACTGCTACTCTTATAAAGGCTGCGCGGTGGCAGGCGAACTGTCAGTGGTAATTGAGTCCCAGGTCAGGATCAATAGATCAGTGAGATCACTATCGCCGCTGCTATCGTAGAGAATCGACTGGGCCTTTCATGTGGTCGTCTCGGAAGCAATTACACCAGCTGGACGCTGTCCTTACGCGCCTCTGATCATTGACGACCGATTGTTTGACGCCGACCGTAAGTATGATTGTCGACGAAAAAATAGGCAATTGGTAGTGGTAGACATAGATCTACCTCCCTCGCACGCGGTTGAAAGGACTCTGATGAACTACCATGATTTGATGGAAGTTTACTTACTTGACTACCAACTTCTCGCTGGCAATACCAAAACACAAGCTGAAGGCTTCCTCTCCGATAATGTAGCTTCGAAAGCTCCCATAGTCGTAAAGACAAGGAGTGAACTGCAAAAGAGCGTGCAACCCCAACTCATGCGGGGTCACCTCAAGCTCTCCAACACTTACAAATCACCTCGGCACCTCCTCCCATCACCACCATCATCCCCTCCTCACCCTCCCATCCATCTTCCCTCCCAACCCAACCATTTCCCCCCTTCTAACCATCAACCATGCCCCCGGCCTTCCCCCCACCCACCATCCTCCCCCTGATCACCGCCCTCTCCGCCCACCTGCACAGCACAACCCAAACCATCGCCTTCGCCGAGACCGCATCAGGCGGCCTGATCTCCTCATCCCTGCTCTCCCTCCCCTCGGCCTCCAAGATCTACCGCGGCGGCCTGACGCTCTACACGCTCGAATCCCGCCTCTCGTACGCGGGCTGGACAGAAGAGACGCGCGCCGCGTACCGCGGTCCCACGCCCTCGGTCGTCGCGGGTCTGGCTGCCAATGTCAGGAAGGAGCTGGGTCCCACCTGGGTCCTCGCTGAGAGTGGCACCGCGGGGCCGACGGGGGGCAGTACTCGGAATCGCACGCCGGGGTACGTGGCCCTTGCTGTTGCGGGCGAAGGCGGTATCTGGACCAGAGAGGTCGAGACGGGGACGAAGGACAGGGTGGAGAATATGCTGAGGTTTGCGGAAGAGGCGATCAAGTTTGCTTTGGAGGTTGTCAAGGGGGAGGTGGAGCCGGATAAACAGGAGGAGACAGAGGCGGAGGGCAAGCTGTGAGTATGGTTTGGGGGGAAGGGGATGTACATAGTCGATGAACGTCATGTATCGTATAGGTGCTGGTGTCTGCTCTGTAAGTGCTGCTCTCTCTATACGGGTATCATGCCATTTCTTGCAACGCCCGGCAACGCCCATGATGCTCTTAATACCGCTGTAACGATTCTTGCTGACCTACCGGAGGGTGCTCATGCTCAAACAGCAGCACGTCTGCCCGTCCTACCCAGGAGTCTTTCCATGAACCTCCCTTTCCTCATCCTGCTCAACCCGTCACCATCATCTACCATCCTCTCCGCGGCCTTACTCCTTCTGATCTTCGCCTGCTCGCCCATCACCGACACTTCACCCCATGGCACCCTTGCCGCGACGCCCTCGTCTTCGCCAACCGAAGTCTTCACATGCATCGTTCTCAGATAAGCGTGGAAGACCTGCAGACTCGCCTTGGCTTCCTCCCCTTCGCAGTCGGCATACAATTCCGCGAGTATCACGCGGTATTGCATCCGCCTTTCATCCTGTTCGCAAGTACTGTATGGATGAGAAGAAAGGTACGCACTGCTGGGACTCGAACAGCGTCTTTCAAAGTCGGCCGTACGCCAATGGTCGAGGGAGGAGATGAATCGGCCCGACCAATACGGAATGGGTTCAGCGTTGACGACCCTAGAGGGATCGTAGAATCGTGAGTGGGCTGAGCCACAAGAAACTGGAGAGTCCACTTCGAGCGTCTCATCAGGACTACCAACATCGACATCCTTTCTGCAACCAGTCGGAGGCCTAGAAGCCGATCGATTGAGGTTCGTGACGGTCGACAGAGGGCTGCGCTGGACCGGTGTCGGTGGTGCTCTAGGGGAGAGCAAGCTATGTTGCTTGATCTCGGTCCTCGTCTTGACGGCGCGGGATCCGGACGAGGTCAGCCCAGTAGGAGCCAGATTTGGCTGGGTGTGAAAGCGCGGAAGGGCTCGACGAGGGATGTCTATTAGTCGAGGCTTGGGAGGATCGGTCAACGCCTGGATCTTTTGCGCTTTTGCCTGCTTGAGGCGCAACTTGTCGTCTGTTGGACTCCTAGTCGTCGAGATGCTGCGCCTGTCGGGACAAGGTGGAAGCGGTTTGTCGCTCATGCGCTCTCGGAAGATCTTGAATCCTGATTGTGCCCTCGAGGTGGGTAGGATATTCTCTTTGCGAGCAGCCCGTCTTGTTGGAGCGGTGCTTTCGGTTCTTCCGCGAGGCAAGAGGGGTTCTGTGTCGGATCGAGGCAATGAGGAGGGCAGGGCCGACTTTGTGATGGCTTTTGGTGCCGAGGGAATACGGGACTGAACAGTCCGTATGTCGCCGCTGCTCTTTGACTCGGATGGCAGGAAGCGTCCCTGCCTGCGAGACTCATCAGGTCGTGTTTCAGCTTTGGACGCGCGGAGGGGTAGCTGAAGGTTTCCCAGAGTCAAACTTCTAGGGAGCGGCCTGCTCGACTGCTCCGGTATAGGGATCCATGATCCTCGCCGGCTGGCCTTGGTCGTTTTCTTCTGGCCTGTCTCTGTGGGAGTCTCCGAGGTTATCGGACTTGCTGATGTCAAGTGAAAACCGGTGAGTGGCTGCAAGGCTTCCGCTGGTGTGAGTTCGTCCTCAGTCGATATCATGGCATTCACTTCCTCTCCTTGTGTATTTCCATCTGGCCGCGACGCACTCTTTGACGGATCTCTCCGAGTGAAGGGATTGAAGCGATCAAGCGATGCGAGAGAGCCGAACCTCTTCACAGACGATCGTCCACGTGAGGATGTCTGCGATGACGGCGACCCTTTGATATCTTGACTGTCGCTGTTGGGGCCGTCAGTCTTCACAAGAGACGCCTGGCGGTACTTGGATGGGCGAAGTGGTAGAGGTATTGATGACATTGTGCTGCGATTCGAAGATCGGGCGGTACGGTGAGGTGATTGGTGGTGGGCGGTGGGTGGTGAAGTCAAGTGAGGCACGCACGTGGGAGTTCCGGCGAGGCAACAAACATCCTGCGACAACACGGTCACAATCACTTGAGAAGGTGCGACTGCCTCAGGCTTGTTGGTTATGTACAAATAGTATGCTGTGGCATTACAAAGGTTCTCTCGCTAGTGGTGTATCTCTGCCATGCCTCCCCCTACATGATCCAGTCCCAACGCCACGCTATGTTGCAGCATTAATCCGAATCGTCCTCAACTACTAGTATGGGTCTATTGGACCTCCGAGTGGTCTTCAAAGGCACGACGTCATCTTCGACATCGCTATCCTGCATCGGACGCTGCTCATTTCCCGTCGTGACCTGGAGCACACCGCTTGACTTTGTCGGAGGGGCATCCTCCATTGCCACGTCGCCATCTTGGTGGCCAGTTTGTGAGGAAAGAGGCGTCTCTTCGTCGCTCCCCTCCGCGTTGCTCTCGCTCTCACTCGTATCTTCCTCATCACTGGCAGGCGAACTTTCTCTGCTGCTGATGACCAGAGGCTCGGTGTCCCCCTGAACTGCGACCTCTTCCTCATCACTGTCTTCCTCAAACACTGCAGTTTTGAGCTTCTTCACAGGCTTACTCTTCGCTTCGTTCTTTCTCTTCTTACTAGATCGCTCCTCCCCATGACCCGTCCGACCATCCATGAGGGCAGCCTTGACCGCATCCGCAGCTTTGCCTCTTCGTTCTCTCTCCTTTTTGAAGAATTCTGCATCTCTTTCCTCATCCTCTTCGTCATCGCTCTCAGTCACGAACAATGCGCTTTTGATCTTGGCGTCTTTTTCCTTTTCCCGCTTCTTACGAGCATCGACTCGCTCGAGTCTCTCCTCTTCCGTGATCTCCTCGCCCTTTCGACGGAGCTTCTTCCGCTTCGGCTTCTCTGGTCTCGGGTCGTTAGGCCGTCGAGAAGGTCCCCCAGGTACGAAAAGATTCTCGTCCAGATCAGAGTCGCCATCGTCCTCGCTTGCCTCCTTCTCGTACCCATTGCGTCGTCCGGCTGCCGCACTGCGGATGAAGGATTCTGGGGATTGACCATTGTCGTAGACGGGTGGATCGAATTCAAACTTGCGAATGGCATCTAGATCATCTTCGAGCATCGCGGACGTGAGCGAGGATGGAATGGACCAGTCGGCATCAGGGTCGTCACTACTTCCCAAGCGCTGAAACGCAAGAGTCTTGAGTAGCAGTCGAAGGTGCTTGTCCTTGAAGGTAGCAATGCGGCGCTCCTCGTTGTCTGGCATGACAATGATTGATGGCGCCTGTGGCGTGGCTTCCACGATAGCTTGATCAGCCTTTTGCTCTTCTGCCGTGTCATCGTTGGGTGCTTGCGGATTTTCGCCTGTGTCACCATCTCCAAACAATTGCTGTCCTGCGGCTGTGTCCTTCGCATTATCTGCGAGAGCTGTGTTGAGATCCTCCCAACTTTGTCTTTCTTCCACGGCTTTGCTGAGCACCGATTTGATCCAGACGAGAGCATCCAACTTTCCTTGGTTGATCAACGCACCCACCGCCACACCGATTTCCTGCATGTGGTCCATTCCAGGCTTGACCTCCAGCTCAGCCGGGGCTCTCGGAGCAGACTTGATGACTTCCTTGTCATAGCCATGCTCCAAATAGTACAGCGTGTTTGGGATCTTGGTGAAGAGCATCTCAACGATGAGCTCCGGCCTCTCTTGCACCTTCTTGATGCATCTCCTGAACACCTGCTTGACCAGCTCTTCCCACTCCCTGAACACGCCACTTTTCTTATCCATCTTGGAATCCAATCCATTCGGCCCCTTGATCAGCCGGTTAAACAACTCCAGAATATCGACCCTGTACAAGAGGATCACCCTTTCCATCTTAAAGGCCACTCGGTAGAAGAACCGATGACACCTCTTCAAGTGGTCCTCATCCAAGTCTCTGTATCGGCTCAACAGCGACAAGAAGGTATTGACACTCCCCTCGTTGACGAACTTGGCCGCAAACCGACTAAAGTCGAACTTTCGTTCCTGCACCTCCCGATGCGCCTCCACCTCGTCGTTGACCGCTTCATCTCCCACCTGTTCCCCCTCTTCCAGACCTTCGATTGTCGCCGTACCCTTTGGCTTTTCCTTCGCCTTCCTCCTCGCCCTTCGCTTCGACTTGACAAACATGTCCACGTTGACCTTACTGTACCTCTCCAGCAATCTGATAAATACATGGGCAAGTTCCGTGCAAGCGTCGAGATACGGGAAGCCCTGTCTCCCTTCCTCATACCCCCTCAACACGGCCAGAATACGATCATGCGTCTGCTCCTCGTAGAACAGTCGCGCCTGCATGTTCTCCGCGATATCCTGATCGTCTTCGTGGGCAGACTCGGACATTGTGCTGACAGTCTGCATGATCTGAGTAAAGGCCAAGAGACAAGTGTGCACATCCGCGTAGGACTTGTCGTCTAGGTTCTTTTGCATTGTGCGATTGAGGAGGACAAACGTCTCTTGCGTCAGGACGGATGCGATGTAGGCAAAAGGTGTCTCGGCGGCTTCAAGAGGCGCGGGGCAATGCGTCTGGCGTGATGCGAAGGCGCGGAGGAACCAAGAGATCAAGAAGAAGAATTGTCGGGCGTGGTCGGGCTTTATGCGCTCTGTCTCGCGCTCGAGAGCGCGACGGAGATGGAGGAAGAGAGGGTTGAAGGAGGAGTCGAGGAAGTCGGAGATAAAGGTCTTGAGTGCTGTACGGGCGCGGGTGTCAAGGTGGACAGGGGCAAAGTCGGAGCTACCTTCCTGGGCATCGCGCTTAGTGTGTTTCGGTCGATTCCATTGCTTGGTAGAATCCATCTTGCGAAGAGTGGCGTCGCCATTGATGATGGTGTCCTGACCGGTCAAGGTGGAGAGCTTGTCGTCTGCTTGCTTGACCCAGATCATCGTACCGAAGCGATTGTGCCGTGTCGGAGCAGTGCGTGCTTGCGCGGACAGCATTGCCTTCTCCGCTCGAAGCGCCTTCTTGAACTCGGCAACCTTGTCGTTGACTACTTCTTTGTCGTTCTGGAAGATCTGATCTGGGTTAATGCCTTTGAGGAGGTGGAAAAGCAGCTCCATGATGACAACGTCCTGCCCGTCGAAATCTTCGCCCATACCTGAGCAAATGGTCAAGATCAGCTGGAGGACATTTTGTTGGTCGAGTGCATGTATCGTCTCCGCTCTTGAGATGTCCTCCTCATTGCCGTTGCTGGGCAGATTGGATGGTTGAGAGATCATGACCACATTCCGGAACAAGAAGAGCATTAGGTTGATGATACCTTCCTCCCTTGGTGACCTCTCTTTCCTAGGTGTCGACATTGCTGGAACGGCGGCAGCGATGACCTTGTATAGGATGGCTTCGGACTCGTGGTGGAGTATGGCCCTCTTGTACTCGACCTGAGCCAATTGGATGACAGGGGCATGCCTGACGTGATTGACGGTGGCTTTGTCTCCATCCAGTGTCAATGGCCAGGTCAATTCGGTCAGAAGCTCCAGAGATCCCACGGCCACCTTCCGTCTCAACACATTCGACTCGTCGCCCTCGCGCCATTGACCCAGAATCTCCAACAGATCGCCTTTGACCAGGTTCGCTTCTGACAATACTCTCTTGACGTCGAATCGATCCAGCTTGGTATCGTAGAGCTTCAACCATCTTCTCAAGTCCTTCAGACATGCCAATGCGTCATCTCCTAGGACGTATCTTCCGTCGTCTGCCGCGCTGCTTCCTCCAATCTAGCCTGCAGTTAGCGTGCGTCTGGTGCGACGATGTTGTTCTTGCTTACAGCAGACACGAGGCTGTACACGTATGCTCTGACTTCAGGATCTATCGTCTGGCTCTTCTCAAAGACCTCCATGCTTGCTAGATGCCGCAACTGGGCAACCGCTGCCGTGGGGTTATATGGGCTCGCAGCAGCCTCTACCAAGTTTTTCGAGTCGATACTATCTCTGCTGGCTCGAGATCACGTCGTTATACGCATACCGTCATGCCGTAGCTCTTGTGGCAGGTGTTCGGTGTATGATTTGTAGCATGGCGGGCGAAGCGCAGGGATGGATTTTGTGGGGGAGACGTGACGCGCGACGTGAGCAACGCGAAATCCATTCCCGGCGTCACCGGCCCGAACTCCGCAGAGCTGTCAAGACCTCAGGTACCTAGGCAGGCCATTCCGATGCTCGTATCTGCAAACACACACCTCTTCTATCGTGTCCTGCATAAGTACGAATATACTGATACCGACCAATTCCATCGATGTCTCGGCTTGGAAACAAGTCGTCTTTCCTCACCACTCGCACTGAATTCGGCTGTGGTGGTCGTGCTTCACATGTCAGCCGAGGGACAACTCCGCATGGCTTAAGCCGTTTCTGACCGACGGGAACCATATCATCCATCTTTCCTTCACAATTTTTCTCCGCAATGGTGACAATGGCAGCCAGAGTATTGCGACCAAGTCTTTTCAGGCTCAATGCCTGCCATGCAAAGCGCTGCTTCAGTGCCAGCGCATCGCGACCAGCAGCGGCCGAGATCAAGAAGCTGGGTGTCATTGGCGCAGGTCAAATGGTACCTGATGTCGAACAAGCAACCCGCAACTACAATCACTGACACCCTCAGGGACTCGGTATCGCCCTGGTGGCGGCGACCAAAGCCGGTGTCTCCGTCCAACTAGTCGACACCCAACAAGCCTCGCTCGACAAGGGCCTCAAGTTCGCCGACAAGCTCCTGGAGAAAGACGTCTCCAAATCCCGCCTCACCCAAGACGAAGCCAGCGCTGCCCGCGCCCGCCTCCTCTCCTCGACCAGTCTAGACTCCCTTTCCAGCGTAGACATGGTCATCGAGGCCGTCCCGGAGATCCCCTCTCTCAAATTCCAGATCTTCAAGTCTCTAGCCGCCATCTGCCCCTCCCACGCCATCCTAGCAACCAACACCTCCAGCATCAGCATCACCAAGATCGCCGCCTCCACCACCTCCGACCCCACGGACCTGTCCGCCAGCTCCCGCGTCGTGAGCACCCACTTCATGAATCCCGTCCCAGTGCAAAAGGGCGTCGAGATCATCACCGGCCTCCAGACATCCGCCAGCACCCTCGAGACGGCAATCGATTTCTGCAAGAAGATGGGCAAGATCCCCTCCGTGTCGGCTGACAGTCCCGGTTTCCTGGCCAACAGGATCCTTATGCCGTATATCAATGAGGCCGTCATTTGTCTCGAGACGGGCGTCGGGAAGAAGGAGGACATTGACGCGATCATGAAGAACGGGACGAACGTGCCCATGGGTCCGTTGCAACTGGCCGACTTTATCGGGCTGGATACCTGCTTGGCCATCATGAAGGTGTTACATGGTGAGACGGGGGACAGCAAGTATAGGCCGGCGGTTTTGTTGGCCAAGATGGTGGATGCGGGGTGGCTGGGGAAGAAGAGTGGAAAGGGGTTTTACGAGTACTAGAACGGGAATATAGATCGTGTCTGGATTGCTCAAAAAGAGTCTATGAATGCACGCGGCGCCTCTACCCACCAAGTGCTCCTGAGAAACACCAAGGTACCCGTACGCCCGAAATTTCCTCAAAGCCCCATGTATGCTCCATGTCCAGCAGACCCGATGCTCATCTCCTCACAGGCGTTCCAGCTCCATTCTCCAACCTCTCCTTCTTCCTCACGGCCTCGGCTCGAAAATACTGCTGCACCTGCTCGAATCGATTCACGAAGAACCACGCTTTCCCATCGTCCTTCCATACCAAGACCCCCAAGGTCTCCGCATGTCTCCATGCCCGTTCGTATTCCGCACTACCCGGCACACCCACGTCCCGTATCAAGAACCCAGGCGTGGCTTTCATCCTCTCGCCTTCCAGTTGCCAGAGGCGGATCTGATCCACGACCGTGGGTGGGAGAATGGGTTGTTGCTTTCTGAGTATCGGGTGCGCGTGAGTGGTGAGATACGAGACAATTTGGTCGGCTGTGATGCCGCGCTGGATTGCGCGCTGGATGGATGTCTTGGTCAAGGTGGCGGTCAACATGTTCGGGTAGCGAGTTTTGAGGGAAGCAAAGAGGGAGATGATCTGAATGAGTAGCGGTGAGGATGTGTAGGCGTAGAGGCGGTAGTTGGTTTCCAAGATGATGAAGCCCTTCTCATTGTCCGACAAGGCGCCGCCAGGGAGGGTGCTAGCGCTGACAGTCGTCGCAGTCAGGGCATTATTGGGGAGGGCGGGGGCATCAGAGGTTAGAGTCGTGGCGAGACGGGTGGGATAATAGCGGGTGCTACCCGAACCGCGGGAATAGACAATACCCATATCAGAGAGGTCGTCAAGCATTTGGTTCTGCGTCGGGGTGAGGTTGGAGGTGTCGTAAGATGTACCGAGCTCGAGTGACCCAAGGGTAAAGAGGAATGAGATAGCTTCGACTGAGTCCATACCATAGCCTTGAGCTAGCTTGAGATATTCGATAAGGAGAGTCCAGATCTGGGCGTTGATCTCCTCGAGCAGGAACTCGAATCCTTTCTTCGTAATCTGAGGACGCTTACCTCGCATAGCGACAAACTCGCCCTCTATCAAAATCTTCTTCGTTCCCGCGGAGATTTCGATAGAAGATTGAGCTTCAGTCTCCACACTCCCCACGACGTAGTATAGTATAGCCTCCCACTGCTTCCTTGCATACGTGTCCAGAAAGTCAATCGTCACCTCGCTCTTGTCTGCATCCTTGCTTGGTATACCAAAAGATCTGTGATTCCCTCCACCAGTCAGGGCCATGCGCAACGATTTACCAAAGGACTTTGCCAGCTTATATGCCGGTCTTCCGATCTCATTCTTTGTCTCTTCGAAGATCTTCAGACGGATGAGGATACTGAGTGACTGGTCCTTTTCTCGAATGCTGTCCACATCCGATTTGCACCAGGCGTCCAGGTCCGCGATCGCAAAAGGCTTGGGCATGAAGAGAATCGCCATGACAACATTCTTCGCCAGGTGAGGCAACATACGCCGAAATATGGCCAAGGCGGTCGAGGGATGCTGGTATAGCTTATTGAAGATGAGTCCCGATTGGCCTTCTAGCCAGTCCAGCACCCTCTGTGAGGCGACCGACATGGCGCGCTGAAGATGCACTGGCGATGGGCCGGTGCGTGCTCAGCTGATCATTTCGTCGACTTTCCATGATCGAGCGACTACGAGTGGGCCATGTCGAGTGTGGTCGGAGGTGGAAGCTTCACTTCACAATGGCAGCTGGAATGATTTCATCAATGCCAAGACCACAGTCGGTCGAACCCAGGATCATCACTCCCTGATGAATAATGGATAATTCTTTGTACTCAACAACAATGCCAGATTGTCGACATGCCCTCTGGAATATACTTGAAAATCGTGCAGTCAATTCCTCGCGACCCCTAGGAGCATGGGATCGTGACCTTTCCACAATTCTTGATCCAAGACAGGCACTTTGACTGCTTTCCCAAATGATGTGATTATTGTGACCATAGTATACGCAGAACAATGGGCAGGTTTGAAAGATTCCTTACTTTCCTAGCCCATCCTTTGATGCGAGCGCATTAGACGGATTATGTGCGCGTGGTCAAGATGCTGCCATCCATCCTTCGTCAAGGCGTGGCAAGCCGAACAGCTGCCAGGAACAAAAGTGGCTGTACTTAGTAAAGACTGAGGCTCCCGGAAAGGCTCCCGCACGAGAAAGTTGGTCCTAGGCGTGCAGGTCTCATAGCGTCTGGAGCATCCATAGTGCTCCTTTCTTCGCTGCCTAGTGAGGTGTGTTGATGTACATTTTCCATCAAGCCACGACGTAACGCCAGAAGCTTGGAACCCCGGTCTTAAGTGCAGAGACGGCATCTGGCTTGTCTATCTAGATGCTCCAGGATGTGCAGCGAAGCTGCCTCGACGACTCCTGACCACAAGGACTGGCACTCGCGCCAAAGAATCATGGTCGTGTATAGACACCAGCAAGGACATGGATCTGGAGCGCGTATAGGCCGGACATAGTAGACCGGCCTTTTGTATACTCTTGAACGCGTCCATGGTGTCGCACCCGGGCTCCACACTCGTTGTCCCTTGGAATTTTGGCGTCACATGTCATGACTTTCACATGCTCCCTAAGCAAAGTATATATGTTCAATTTTCTCGGTCCCCTTTCAGCGAGCATCTGAGTTAGCTCAGTTGGCTAAGAGCTGCCAATCAAACCAAGTCGCCCAAGACCGAGTTTGGAGTCAGCACTTCGCCACCACAGCTTCGAAGGTCGCTGGTTCAACTCCTGGGTCGTGATTGCCCTAAACCAATCCGCTGCTAGTCGACTGCAGTCCGCATAGATTTAGAGGGTTAATGAACCATGCGAGCAAGAGAAGGAAAACAATTCGAGGGTGGTGGTGAAGCGCCGACTTTTTTTGCAATTCTGGTATAGATAAGGATGTGCATGAAGATGGAGGCTGAACTCGCGAGGCATAGATAACGTAACTCATCTTTTCGCTTTTTGATTCTCTAGAAACCAACACCCACAGCTTGCTGTACTTCTCATAGACTATTCCCACGAGATGATGAGATTGAGTATGCCGTTCCGAGGAAAGTGACACTCAAGATATGTCATGATCGTCCAACACAAGGTGGTTGCTTACGCTTTTGCTGCCTACGATCGTGATGCCGCGCCTTCAGATCTAATACTCACAAACTTCATTCTCACATCAATTACGAGGCCTTGTCGGCAAGGTGTTTTGAGAAATGATTTCCCACGATCCTGCCTTACGCCTCGGCGCCAACGAAGACAGCCACTTAGATACAGTATGTGATAATGGAACGACCAAAGGGTAAGCAACATTAGTCGACTGCAGACAACTCATTGACCCGCTTCTGTAAAGATGAGAACGAGGATGCTGATGAGTCTGGTAGAATAGAGCCAGTATCAACTGGCCTCCTGATACACCTGTAAAGTCCTCTACGCAAAGCCGTCGCTAGACCCTTGTCCTTCTTCCTCTGATTGCCCAGGTCATCGATCCTAATGACGGACTAGCGGATGGACACAGCCATAAGACCGACCTGTGTTAGTCAATCAAGCAGCATAATCGTTGGGCACATTCTACTTTTCGCGGAAGCATATTTACCGCCGGACTTGTCAGAAGTGTCCGCTGTGTCATGGAACACTAGAGAATGCATTTCGTCAAGATTGTGCCATGTCCCATATTTGCAGGACCATGTTCGTCATAACGATAAACTTCTCTGATGACGGTCCATCGAGAATGCTATGCATGGTGCGTGTGAAGATCGATGTCTCAGTGCGGACATGAGAATCCCGATCTCGACAACAAGCCATGCCCCTCCATCCACACCATCAACACGTGCTATTGCCCGTCGTTTGAATATCGACCAATCATACATCTGACTACAGACTCCAAACCATGAATTCCAAATGCCTTCCCTTTGTCCAAAAGGTACTCCTCATATCACCATCATTGTCTCATGAACGCTAATCACCACAGGTCCTGGGCGACTTCATGGCCACATCAGGTCTCGAGCCGAGGTAAGCTAACCACCCACTCCCATCCGCCTGCTCATGCATATTGATAGATTCCACAGACTACTCTCCGGGGTACGTTACTTCACCGATCGATGGACCGGCCGCTTTCGACCGGTCATAACATCCATGCTCGACGCTGACAGGACCAGCTCAAAGTCACAGCCGCCCAACCAGGTCGAGTGTCCTTTGAGCTACCGATAGAGAAGCACCACACGGTACGTCCAGACCCGGTTCCCACAGACCGACATCACGATCAAAGAACGCATCTGAATCTCCCCGTGACAGAACCGTCTCGATATCCTGCATGGAGGGGCCATCGCCAGCATGGTGGACCTCAGCGGCTCGCTTGCAGTGGCGTCCAGGGGCCTGTTCCTGACGGGCGTATCGACAGATCTGAACGGTATGGGTTTTCCGTTTTTGCGCTCTGGCTCACCAGCTACGCACATGGCTGACTGGAACAGTGACGTACCTTGCAAGCGGGGGCAAGATAGGAGACACGATCAGCGGTGTACGTGCCCCTCTGTGCTCTGACAATGCCTGGCGGGAGATACTGTATGCTGACGTGCGTTCCAGGAAGTCACGCTAGACCGGTTCGGTAAGACGCTGGCGTACACGCAGGTGCAGTTCTACAACGCGCAGAGGGTACTTGTGGCGAGAGGGAGCCATACCAAATTCATCGCTCAGGCGTTCAACCACCCCAAGAACATCGTTGAAGAGCTCAAGGCATCCGACGTCACGAAGGTGGATTGAATAGGACTCAAGATTCTCCTGTCGGAAAGGCAGACATAGACAGTGCAGGTATACATTTGCAAAGTATATGATATGTTGGGTATCTACTCGACCGCCTCATCACCTCTTTCTTGAACCGCTTCCCCATCCTCATCGCCTTCTTCATCATCACTTCCAATCCGCACCTCCTCGACGACCTCTTCTAATCGTCCCCTCCCCAATTTCAAATCTTCCACCTTGGCCCTTGTCATTTCAAAAACCCACTTTCCCAAATGCTCTACTCCTTCCATCCTCGTCTCCCCCTCCACTAACTCACCATCCGACCCTTCCGCCCGTTCCGCAGGCCACATCTCCCCACTGACCAACGCCAACTTGCCATCCTCCCCTCCATCCTCGCCTCTGAACAACCGCTCGAAAACCCCCTGAACCTCCAGCACGCTTTCGAACAACGCCCTGCGACCCAAAACGTACAGACCCAATCGTGCCCTAGACAACGCGACTGTCAACCGCCTGACATCCCTCAGATACCCCATCCTCTCTGTCCGGACCAGCGAGAGGATCACATAATCGTTCTGTTCACCCTGGTACCGGTCCACCGTACTCACCGCCCTGGGACTTCCGAAGAGTCGGTTCCCTTTGCAACGGTGGGCCAACACATCTCTGATCAACGCTCTTTGGCCGGCGTATGTGGTCAAGATACTGATCTTGCTCGCCGGGTAACCGAGCAGTCGCATGTACTGGAAGATTGCAACCGCGTATTCCGCCTCGCCAAGATTTTGCACAAAGTGGGGCGAGGGCGTCGACTCGCCTCGTCCCTTGTAGGGACCGACATCAATGAATTGGCTTGCGTAACGGAAGCCGGCATTGGCGGTCGTAAACGCCGGGAGAGTGGAGGTGAAGGGAAGGTTGGTGAGCCGGGGATAGCGCCAAGCGTAGAGCGCTGCGATGGAGGGACGAGCCCGCCCTTGAGCGTCAAGGAGGATATGGGGGACGCCAAGGCGGATAAGACGACGGAAGAGGGATTGGTCGAGGTGAGAGTGAGAGCGGAATGCTTCGTTCTGGACAACGGGGGCGTTTTGAAGATGGTCGCCTACGAGGACGATACGTTGTAGCGGTGAAGCAGAATTGATTGGCTTCTGGAGGGCGAAGGGAATGAAACTCTCAATTTCGGTAATTTGGGCCGATTCTTCCATTATGATGGTGTCGTAATGGAAATTGAGGGAGGAAATCTGGTCGCGATGGATTGCCGCATGTGTGCTGGTCATGGCAACGATGCGAGCGGAATGTTGCAGCAGGTAATTGGCCTTGTCCCGCTGGGCTCTCAGCAGTTCGAATGGTCGTGTAGCGGACAGAGTGCTGAATATTTGGCGAAGATGGGCATAGCAACCTGACGCAACGTCTCGCACTTGCTCGAGTGATGTACCAGAGGGGAAGAGTGGCTGAGGCGCAGTCGAGAAGTACCGATGAAATGGAAACGCTGCAACTACAGCAGCAGCATCAGTTGCAGACACTGCCAAGTCCCAAAACTTGGTCCATGCCGGCTTGATGTAGACCTGATCGAAATATTCGGCGGTCTCACAAGACTGGCCGTGGGCTCCCGGGGCATTGATGCTGCAAGCCAATCGGTGCACCTCGGCGAGATACTGCGCAGATCGCTCCATCAGTGATTCGATACGGCCCCCTTTACTGTAATCTGCTTCCGTCTCCAGCTCTTCTTCGCCATGGCCCAAACGTAGAAGGTGCCTCTCGTCTATATCCAGTGCTGTGATCTTGGCGAATAGCTGGTTCAGCGCTTGATTGCTATGGGCCACTAATAGGGTCCGCTGCTCCGGAAAATTGTGGTACAGATTGCTGACGATTTGAGTAGCCACATCAGTCTTGCCGGTTCCTGGAGGGCCGACGATGACGGTCAGTCCAGGTTGAGTGCCTGAAGTGATTGCCTCGACTTGGGCAGGCGTGAATCGCACAGTGTTGACTCGCGGCGCATCCGAAGGGTACGGGCCACTATTCGGAGGGTTGTATGTGGCCACCTTCACGTTCTCAATCGTCTGAGCCTTTGGAGCGGCTTCCTTCTCTTTTCTTCGTCTCTTCGTGGGGGGTTCCGTGGTGACCTCTGTCGTGCTGGTCTCCAGCACGTACGGTGGCGGGAAGGAACTGTCCATTGACTCGTCGGGCTCCACTGTCTTACCTGGCAAGCTCTCGACCAAATGCGACCAGTCAAGGAACGTGTCTCGGAAATCTATTGACTTCAGCCTGTTCGGCAATCGCTTGTAGGTTGCCGCAGCAGGGTCGCTGTAGCCGAGAAAGACCTCCTGCAGCCAAGCAGGCGCCGGAGTCTCCGAGAGAACGAGATGCTTGATGGACTCGAGAATGGGCTTGAAATTGTTCTCCCTGCCTCGCCGCCGTATGATCAAGTTGATACTGTCAATGATCTCCGGTTTCTTGGAGTCACTATCGTAAGATATCGGGTCGAGCCTCAATAACAACCTTCGCTTACGCGATCTCGACATTCCATTGGCCTCGCTTTGGTTCTCTCTCAGTGGCTTGCCATCATCATCAAGGACATTGATGACTTCGGCACAACGCAAATGTTTGATGGCCCTCAGGCTTTCTTCATTGGCGGAACCATTGGTGAGAGCACGGTTCTGCGCGGAAGCTTGCACAGCCACCAGGTACACCACATCGTCCTGTCTGAGTTGCTCCCACTCCCTACGGACACCGGGTGTGAATTTGGACACGTCCAGAGACACCTCCACCTGAACCTCCGACGGATGCACCTCTCCCACTCTAGGAGGAGCGGTATCGATCACCGCAGGTTTGGTGATCGGGATGGCCATCTTTGAGAACCCGTCGAACCGTAGGCCAGAGCCTGCCTGTCGAGGCTGAATCCTTCTGATTGTATCTTCGACATGTTTGCGGATTTCGTAGAAGCTTTCACACCTGTACAGAACAAAGGATCGCCAGAGGAAATCGCTGATTGTTAGATACTGCAGATTGAGCTTTGGGACAGGAAGTGGTCTGGAACCATTGTATTCTTCCGTGCGATCAAACGTCTTCTCGAATATGGTGGTGTCCGTTGGCATAGTAGTCATGTTGCGAACGATGTCTCGGTACGACGTCTGTCGCTCGTGTGCACTTATCAGTACCTCCATGAAAAATTGCCGATCTCGCACAACTGATGACTCCTGAGAATACTCAGTTCGCAGGTGGAGCGCCTGGCATAGCTGTTGTAGCTCTGCATCTTCGAGTGGTTTCAAGTGGCCCTCAAGCTCAGTTCTGGAATCCAACGACTTGAAGTTCGAAAGAGCAAGTATCGTCAGCTTATCCTTGAAGTCTTTGATTGCAATCTGTTGCAGCTTGGAGAGAGTGGCATTGTGTCGCTCCTCATCTTCACTTGCGTTCAGCTCGCGCCCAGTATGGTCTTCGATTGGGAAGGTCATGTAGTGCTGGAGAAGCACCGTCATATCGCGCAGGAGATCGTTGTCCTCATCCGTGTAGAGAGGAGACAGTGTGATGATTGGCATCAGATTGAAATCCGTCAGCAGCAGATTGACATAGCGCCTGGTTGGTAGCTGGCTGAGAAGATCCGCCAAGAGCTCCACCACACGTTCGCAGTAGAGAGTTGTATCCTTGATAGCGGCCGTCGCGGGATCATACAGACGATTGGCGAAGTCTAGTACCAAGGTGTAGAGCCATGATCGCTCGAATCGAAGCCTGGCCTGGGTGTCTTGGTCCGCAGAATCGTACCTCTTTTTCGCAGCTCTCCAGGCCTTTCCGAGCTGCACTGTTCTGCCCAGTAATTCTGTCCTCACATCCTCGCTGTGTAGGTTTTGCCAAATGCCGATTGACACCAGAGCAGCGCATTCTTTCCTGATGATCCCCGTGTCGAGTGATTGGAATGCGCTGATGACGAAGTTGAGGAGATGTGTTCGGATATGGAGAGTGATGGTATCGTCGATCGCAAGCTGAAGAATGCGTTTGAAGAAGGCAGGGAATTGGTCTGGGTTCGAAGAGAATTCATCTGCGATTGTCAATTGAGGTCTTCTCGGTATGGGCTATCTCCACATGCACGTACTCCAAGCTGAGACTCCCTCCTGCTTCTTCACATTGACGAGTAGGGCCAACAGTATCACATGGTGATCTGACGCGTCCTCTGTGTATCCCGGCCACAGATACCTGTCCAGAAGCTGGAGCTGTTCGAGCAGTAGGAGGGCAGAGGCTGGGAATCCGTCCTTTTCCAGCGCATCCCAGAGTTCCGACTTGACCACATTCGACTGAACCTTTTTGACCTTTGATTTGCCCAGCCAGTATTTCCGGGCAAGCTGGGCAAAGTGGTTGTCGCCAGTTAGATCCTGGATAGTTGGTCGGGTTGCGGCGGAGTCCTCGACCACTGGTGGAGCCATGATTGAGACAAAAGCTCACTTCAATCGATCATGATGGTCGCATAAGAGTTCCCGACCACAGACTGGCGGATCAGTGTCGCGGGCAATAGACCAAGAGCTTGTGTAGTTGTGCATCTGGTCGTGTCTCCGCGTCGGCCAAAAATATCGAGACCGCGAAGCTAGCCGAACCCTAAATCTGGACACCTTTTCTACAGCTTCAATTTTGCTTCACAAAGCCACCATCGACATCGAGCGTGACAATAATTGTAAGCCGGAAAACAAGATCGCCATTTCAGTAATATACTATGAGCTTTCACACTCTTGATCCTTCACCTTCCGAAGATACTCCCCACAATCTCGCCGCCTCGCACTGCCAATATCGACAGCAACGTATCACTCAACCCGTGCGTCTTCTCATTACAACCCTGCAGCCACACGCCCGCATCATCCGCCACGCGGCCCTCTTCAAACCTCACGCTGTAGTCCCTCTGCACTTCAAACTTCTTGCCCCCAGCCAAACCCCTACATCCCTCCAGCATTTTCTCGTGCATATCCCTCTCGTACCCGCTCGCCACAAAGACCAAATCAACTCTCATTTCCTTCGCTTCGCCCACCGCGGACCCCTTCTCGTCCGTGCCCCTGACCTTCAGCACGACCTCGTCTCCGCGTTCCTCGGCGCCCTCGACGATGCGATTCGCCATGATCCTCCTTGGCCACTCGCTCTCCTCGTTCCCGATCGTGACTCGCTGCGTATACAGCTCCTCGTAGATATGCTCCAACAGCTCGATTCTCACGACGCCATAATTGGTAGCCTTGTCCTGCATGATCTGTGCCTCGCGCTTCTGGGCCGGGGTGGCGTAGATGCCGTCCACGCGCTCCGGGTCGAAGATCTCGTTGACAAAGGGCGAGTCGTCGCTGGGTCGCAGGGCCGAGGACTTGATCAGCAGCATAGAAGTGCTGTTCGGGAAGCTATTGGGGATGTCGCTGAAAATCTCGGCGGCGGATTGGCCCCCTCCGATGACGGCGATGCGGAGGGGAGAGGAGGTGGGGAGGGAGGAAGAGGAGAGGAAACGGCGGTATTGAGAGGAGTGGATCACCCGAGACGAGGATTGCGGGAGGGAGGTAGGGATCTTAGGCCGGCCGCCGACGGCGATGAGGACATGCTTCGTCCTGAGAGAGGTAATGTCCCCGGTAGAGACATTGCGCGAGGTGATGGTAAAAGTGCGGACGGGCTTGGTAGAGGAGGCGGACGTGTCCGGGTCGACGGACAAGACTTCGGTATTGTAATTCACACAGTCTTCGAAAGCGGAGGCACACCACCGCATGTAGGCCTCGTATTCGAGGCGGCGGGGCAGGAAAGTGCCGACATTAGAGAATTGGGTGAGACGCTTGTTGCGGTGGAGGTAGTTCATGAAAGTGAACTCGGAGCGGGGATCACGCAGGGTGGCCAGGTCCTTGAGGAAAGAGATCTGCATCTTCGCTCCCGGGATCTGCATGCCAGCATGCCATGCGAAGTTGGGCTGACGCTCCAGGAAGGAGACCTTGGGCAGTGCCGAGGCGTTCTGTCCAGATGAAGAGTTGCTGAACGAGTCGTGAAGAGCAACGGCGATGGCCAAAGATGCTGGGCCGAAGCCTACGCAGATGAGGTCATGCAGCTCATCGCTGGCAACCCTACGAAGGTATGGAGATGGCCCAATGGTGCTATGGCTCGCAGAGGAGGCACTACCGACGCTGGACGAGCGGGCAGATGGGGATCGAGGATAGTCGTACGTTGCGTGAGGAGTCATGGCTCTGTCCGATGTGGCAGATGTTGTTGGTGTGGTTGGATGTATGATCAGAAATGATGTCGTCACGAGTCCGATACGCCGCAAACTGGGTCAAATCAGTCTCCTGAAGGTATCGGGTGTTGCTAGGTTTTTCTTGTGATTGAAGACGAGGGAGACAGTTTGGCAATCGCAGGTCTCCCAAAGTAGCGCAGGAACGAAGTAATGGTGGTCGTGCAAAGGAGGAGGGGATGAAAGGATGAGAGACTTACGACACCACGCACGTGGTTGGAGGTCAAGCGACGGTTGATCTGATTAGATTCGGGACATGGAGAAGTCGTGGGAAGCAGTAGATCGGGTTCATATAACAGCCACAACCGAAATTCAAGCCTGACCGCTCTCACGAGTCTGGATCTTCCGACGAAAACGCCACGGACGAGACGACGTGGACGACAGCGTCGGACCCGTCAACCGAGCCATATCCCAATCATGGCCATGGATTGAAATTTTTCGAGGCCGACAACGGGCTATACCTAGGGTCCACCAAAGTAAAACCACCCTAGCAAATGAAAAATTTCGCCTGTCGGAGATGGGCAGGTCCAAGACGTGATCATCGGCCGGCTATGGCACCATGCGAACAAGAGAAAGCGGAAGCACGGATTGCGTGGCACAGACAGGGAGAAACACGGATACGTCAGGCTGAGGAGATTGGTCGTCGTCGAGATCCGAAGATGTGACGGTGTGGGTAGCTCTAGCGGCATTACATGAGATGCGTCTGACCACGACCGAGCACGGACACGAGGAGAGAGGAGACCGATTATCATATCAGATCATCAGCAGGGACTGAGATCGTGCCTTGGTGGATCTTCGACAAGACCAGAAGAGGAAAGACATGCGGACAGAAGGGCGACCCAAGCATCAGCGATCGACTCAGCGGGGCGAGATGAACAGAAAGACAACGATTGACGGATCCTGCTTAAACGACACACCGGTGGACGTCGGGATAGAGTTATCTGATCCGCACTCCGCATTATATATTGCAGCGTGTGGGAAAAATTTTAATCAGATGGAAAATGATCGGCATGGAGGGGCGACGGGCAAGCTAGGAGCAACTTAGGGTTTCGTCGACTTCAGCTGGTGTCATTCCTGCGTCTCACCGTGATTCAGTTGGGTCCATTCATTATTGTGGTCTGACGTTGGGCCCCTGCGAAGATGCCTCCGAATAGTCCGGATAGGTGCAACCAATAGCAGGTACTGCGGGGTCGTCTAAGGAAAATTCTGTCGATGGCAATGACCCCGTTCCCGGACCTTGGTGGCCTGCCTTGCTTCAGATCCGGCAGGTCGCGAGATATCTTGCTTGAGCCTCGCGTTTCCAGGCAGGTCGTTCGTTTCTTTATGCCGAAAGTCATATCCTTGACCTTGCTACATCCCAGCTCCATCCCAGCTACATCCCAGCTCCATCCCAGCTACATCCCAGCTCGTCGATCCGGGCTCATTCTGGCCAGCGCGTCAGGTACCTAATGGAGTCACATCGCTGGTGTAGCTCAGCCGAGACAAGCGGGAATTGCACCTCATCCCACAGAGATCACTTTGCGATTTTCGATCAGGGCTAAGGCAACGGGCAGAATCCTCTCGGCCGTGGCTTCGTCCGGCACGTTACCATGCTTTTCCGTGAACGCGCGGGAATGGCCGAGCTCCAACGTCGTGGGGGTCCTCTGTGACATGGAGATCGAAGGGTGAAAAGTCAATTCAGACCCTGTGCCCGTGCTGCAGCGTGATGAGAGCGGTGGCTTGAGAGCCAAAACCCCGTACATACCGCAATGACATGACTAGTCATACTCGCTCCGCGGAGACGTATATCGATGCCCTGAATGCCGGCGGATCGAAACATCAATTCGCTCAATAAGCTGCACCAAGGCCGGATACGGACGACGTATTTCCGAACGCATCTTGACCATGTGGATCGTCACAGTCCCTGCGTGAATCATAGTGTCAGCTGGCCATGCTGGGATACCAAAGGAACCAGTGCAGGACATCCCTGCATCAATCGCCTTTACGCGTGGTGAGTCTTGGTAGGCGCTTGCCTAGGAAGGTGAGCATTGGCATCACATGGAGCTGGCACGAATTTCACAACCTTTTCCCGGAATACGAGCAGTGCTGTGATGAACGCGGCAGGTCCGCAGTCCCTGAGGTAAGGCGGACAGGGTCGAGTTCGCGAGCAAGGTGTTCCATGCGTGGGATGAAGATCAGATGAATTCGCTCAATCAAGCAGGTTTTCTATGTGTGATTCGTCAAGGTCATGAACCCATGGAGATGATCAGGATAATGCCTGTGCTGCCACCATGCTTGCGTAGATGCCACCTCTCGATACTAGCTCGCCATGACTACCAATCTCAGCAATCTTCCCATGATCCAAGACGATAATTCTGTTCGCATGTTGCACGGTTGATAACCGGTGTGCGACAACGATTGTCGTCCTACCCCTGGTGGCATTCTCCACTGCCTTCTTGACATCTCTTTCCGAATGCGCGTCCAGCGCCGAAGTGTATTCGTCAAGCAGCAAGATATCAGGTGATCTGATAAGTGCTCGCGCAATGGCAATACGTTGCTTCTGGCCACCGGAGAGCTTGGAGCCATTGCGGCCGCACTCGGTATTGTAGCCCTCGGGAAGACTGATGATGAACTCGTGAATGCCACACTCCTTGCAAACAGCAATGATCTCTTCATCAGTGACAGTCTGTCCGTCAACGGCTCCGAGTCTGATGTTGTAGAGCACAGATCCTGGGAAAAGATCTGGCTCTTGAGGCACCAAGCCGAGCCGATCACGATGCTTGCTGACGGGTATGCTGCGTACGTCTTGCCCGTCGATCACGAGCCGACCATTGCTAGCATCATAGAAGCGCTCGATGAGAGCGATGAATGATGATTTGCCGGCTCCGCTGGGACCGACCACAGCGACCATCTCGCCAGGAGCGATAGTAAGGTTGATATCTCTGAGTGCTGTGCCGTCCTTGCGTCCACCGTACACGAGACTGACGTCTTGCAACCACACGGATCCTTTGCGTGACGGCTTCGACAACGCAGCCTTCTCCGACTTGGTCGAGGACACAGATGACAAACTTTCAGAACTCCGATGTCCGATGTTGCCATAGGATGCTTTAGACATGATCTGTGGCTCTTCATCGTGGAGGGTGAAGACGTTGCGTGCAGCGATACTGGCTCGAGAGATCTCTGGGGACAGGCTGAAGACTTGACCCGCACTTTGGGCGGAGAACAAGAGTGCTGGTAGTACGATGAAGAATTGCAGAGTTGAGTACTCTCCGCTGCGAACTTGCCGAGACCCCCACCAGTACGCGAGAGCGTACACAAAGTAGGTGATGGCAAAGGAGAAGGCGAGTAGGACATTCGACGTAAGTGTGAACCGGACACCTTTCTGGTAAGGCTGCTTCAATGAGTTCCGATAGAGTTGGAAAACCTTGCTTTCTCTCCCGAGAGCAGCAACAGTACGCATATTGCCACAAGCCTCAGACGCAATTGCGGCAGCTTCGTTGTATGCCGATCGGTGTCGGGTCTCGGACAGTGCCAACACTCTGAGTCGGACGTAGCCAGATACGATCATCACTGGAACGGCACAGAGTAGCACAACGGCAATCTTCCAAGCCACGACGTGAGACAAGATGATACCGCCAGAGATGGAGGTGGTGACGGAAAAGACAGTGCCAATCGCGACTCCAGAAAGGCAACTGAGTTGGGCTGCGTCCGACGACAGACCGGCAACCAGAGAGTGCGCAGATCTGCCAGCAAACCAAGGCATGTCTTGCCGTAAGATGTTGGTGAGCGACACATGCTGAACCCTTGCGATGAAGTAGGATGATGCAATACCAAAGCATGTCCCGCTGCCACAGTGCGCGATCAGTGCAATGACGGCCAGCATGAAGAACATGAGACAGAGGAAAGAGGCACGTCCCAGAAAGCCCGCAGTGTTTGACTCCAGATTGAGCAATTGGACGACGTGGCCGAAAGTGATAGCTTCGCCAACAATTATGCCTCCACTGATTACGGAAAGGGATAAAGCCAGTCCAAGCAGCGGCCAGTGTCTGCGCGTGAGCTTCATACAGCGTCCCAGTATGGTGCCGACTCCGAGCTTTGCCCTTTCGGTGGATTGTCCAGTCTTCTCATCCTGTGATATCCGCTTTGACGCATACTTTTCTGCGAGGCGATGATCAGGAGCGGGCTCCATCTCTGATGGCGGAGTCTCTAGAATGGGTACTATCTCCGACGATGGAGTATCAGCAAGCGCTTGGGCTTCCACCATGGACTTGTAGATCCCGCCTTGTGAGATGAGATCCTCGTGAGATCCTTGTTCCAGTACTTTGCCATGCGACATTAGTGCAATATTCTGGAAGTCCATGGCGGTAGATAAGCGATGAGTGACCATAACGACGGTGCTGCCTCTCGCGGCAAACGACCTGATAGCAGTCATGACTAGTGTCTCACTTGCTGAGTCCAGTGCCGACGTCGGCTCGTCGAGCAGCAGGAGCACTGGCTGCTTTACGAGAGCGCGAGCCAAGCAGATTCGCTGTTTCTGTCCGCCAGATAGCTGTGCTCCTCCACCATTGCCGACTTTGGTGTGGATACCTTGCGGCAACTGCCCCAAGAAATTGACGTTCGCTTCCGCCGCAGCTCTCTCGCAACGCTCAAGGACAGCTTGTTCAGAGAGGCCTTCACTCTCGAGTCCATGGCTGATATTCTCGAGAATACTACCCGAGAACAGGACTGGCTCTTGATCCACCAGTGCAATATGCTTCCGCATGCTCGCGATATTGACGTCTCGCATATCATGTCCATCGATCAGGATCTGACCGTGAGATGGATCGTACAGGCGAAGCAGTAGGGAGATGATGGAGCTCTTTCCAGAACCGCTTTCGCCTACCAGAGCGTTCATAGCGCCACCCTTGATTGACAAGTCGACGCCATCAAGAGCCTTGAAGGCAGTTCGGGATGGATACGCGAAAGAAACGTCCTTCAACTGAATCGTGCGTTTGAGCGAGTCTGCGGTCAACTTGTATCCATCCTTGGAATAAGCGTCGATGACTGGCGTCTCGAAATCTAGCACTTCGTAGACCTTCTCTCCTGCGGCAGCTGCTGTCCCAAAAGCGCCTAAGAAGGGACCGAATTGACCTAAAACAAAAGATGCATCCAGGATGAGGAATACAACGGCATAGATGTCACCAGCGTTACCCCTAGGTTTTCCGGCCGCCATCTTCGAACCTTCGTAGAAAGCAAGACCATTAGCAGCGTACGCTACGAAATAGACACTGCCAAGCATAATGGCGGACGTCGTAGATTTCCGAACGGCATGTGCAGCAGCATTCTGAAGCAGGTCGTTGTACTTTTTGCCCATCTCATTGCCCATGCCGAATGCCTGGATGACCTTGACCGCAGAGATGCAGCATTCTGCTAGCTTGCCCGCTTGTTCCGTATACTCAGATGCACGATTGGCGAACTTGGTGACCGTCGATGAGCCCACGGTGACGATGATGGTCATGGAAGGGATGACAGCAGCGAAGAGGATTGCAGTCAGTCGAGCGTTGAGGATGAAGCCTACTACAAATGCAGCAACGAAATAGCTGATGGACTGCAGAAAGATGCCGACCTTTTCCGATGTGCCAATTTGGATGCTCTCGCACTTCTCGGTAAGAAGACCGGCAATGTCAGGGTCTTCGACGTCGAAGTAGGTCTGATCGAGACCCAGTAGCCGCTTGACCAGAGCTTGCCGCAACGTCCACGATATGTGTTCGCCAATAAGTCCCCAGGATATCGTATAAGCGGCAGTGACGACGAAGTAACCGGTTCCTACACCGAGTAATTCACTGACGTGCTTGCGCAGGGCATCTTCCTGTGGCGGAAATTGGTTGATGATGCGGGCGAAGATGATACCGATGATGGGTAGAGGTAGTCCGGCAAGTATAGCAAGGACAACCGCCCCAGCGATGGCGAATCGATCACGAGGTCGTCTCATAGGTCGATAAAGGGAGAAGTAAGAGGTCTTGAAGGGATTGCGGCCAAAGAGCTGTCGCATACGATTCTTTGACACATTGACAACTTGCGAATGCCACGCTCGGGGCTCTGGGTTGCCAATGGTGGCCAGCTCAATGTTGTTATCCAATTCAAGGCCTGCGAGGGATGGTCTACCCTCTGGTCCTGCCACAGGTGCAGAACCAGAGGTTTGTTGGGTAAGAGCGGCCATGAGGTGAGGTGCTACGCCCGCGAGTTAGCGCGATCAGATAAGACAGACATGTGAGATACTCACAAGACCCTGTGCGGAGATGCTTTAAGCAGAGAATGCTCCCACCATGTCGCGGAAAGAATGACACAGCTTTCGATCGATGGACACTGGAGATTCGTCTCACATTCGACAAGAGCAACTTTCAGCGCACTGGGTAGAGGGCGAGGCGGAGACGATGAAGGGGAAAGAACGACCGCGAGACAAGACCGAGCGTGGGTCACGTCTCTCGGAAACAGAGTCATCGTGACCCTATACCGGGCCAATCGAACAGGTGAAGCGACACCGGGCAACTTTCCATCTGTCATGGTGCGGATCAGCTCGAGCCAGACTTGAGAACGGCTGCATGAGATCGGCGTGCGGATCCGCTTGCACGAAATTTCCACGAAACGGGAGAAGCAGGGTCTGGCACAGTGATGAGAAGTGGCTCCCCTGTGGCCCTGCGCATCCGTGAGAGATTATCTGATCTGATCCGAGAGACCGAGGGACGCGAGGAGCGGGAAGGGGATGATCGGCAGCATGGAGTCTGCTAGTGCCTCTTCGTCATTTGCGAACTCTTGTGTCCCCGCCAAGGCAAATGACTCTTGCTGTAAGGTAGGGGCGGTAAGGGAGAGGCTGGCGTTCCTGGCAGCAGCAACAGTGAGGTGCCGAAGCCACCGCCGGACGCAGGGTCTTTTCCCGACATGGCCAAGATACAGTATACGTCTGATGCAGCGACTCGATTGGCCTAAACTGTGCCAGTTGAACGTACAGCTTGACAGCTCACGAAGGAGCTAGCTACATCAATTGCCATCTCTTGCTAGACCCGTGCAGCATAGGTTGCAGTGATGTGTCATCCGGGATGACGAGACGTCAGCGAGGGCTTTGTCTCGCTAGATCATGCATCGAAGGATGGCCGACTTGTACGGCGGGGCTGCTTCCTTGTCGTCGGCTCTGCTGGAACCTTACACATGCCAGGGATCGACGCGCAGACAGCGTTGGACGTTCGAGAACGAGTCGTGATGAGTCGCATGGGTAGGGTCGGTGACGAGCAGAAGCGAGGAAAGCGGTGTCGGGAGATGGTGGATTAATTTTGCCGTGTGTGCGAATAAGCCATCCCACCCCGCAGGATCTTGAAAGGACGTCGCAATGACCTCATCCGTGGAAGTGGACCGTGCAGACTTCACCTGTAGGCAGGGCCCAAAGAAAATGGGATGCAAACGCAAACCTCGCTAACGCAATGCAACAACCGACCGCGAAGAGTTTTCCTATGTGATATCCGAACCATGCTTCTCGTGACCTGTACACGTTCCACGAATGACGGTTCGAGTGGCTTCTCTTGGCCAGGAATGTCGTCTGCCCCCCCGGCATCGGCTACGTCCGGCCTACGAGTACTCTGCCGACTGTTGTGTAGTGGCCTCGAGCCTCAGAGATTCTGATTGATAAGATCGCTAGATCTTTGTTGTACAAACGTCACGTCAGATAGGTCGAGCAAGCATCTGTGTACAACATGGCGACCGACGCACACGACCGGCTCTCTGTTGTGAACCCGTCTCCGGCGTTCCTTGATGGACCCGATCTCCTACATCATCTCATAGCCGATGAGACGACGGATGCCATAGCCCTAGAATACCACGACAGCAATGGGCTTGCACTGCAGCTATCATACCAACAGCTTCACCATCGAGCGGCCAGACTTGCTCATACACTCTCTCGAAGACGGGGGGGAGCCACAGACCGTCCTTCTATTACCCCTTTGTTGATCCCCCAAAGTGCTGCCTTGTATATTTCCCAGATCGCCATCCTCAAGTCTGGTTCCGCCTTCTGCCCTTTAAATCTGGATGTTCCGGAGGAGCGGCTAAAATTCATCTTACAAGACGTCGCGGCTACTGTGGTGCTCACCACGCCCGAGTACAAGGACAAATTCAATTGCTTACCAGATCTCGTGGTATTGGTCCTGGACGGAGAAGGCAATCTCCTGCAACCTGGAGACGATGGCCCTGACAACGGAACCTCCGCACGCAACGTGCCTCCCTCGTCCAAGGACGTGGCCGACCATGACAGTGGCATGCGGATTGCCCGCACGACAGATCCGGCATATATCATGTACACATCTGGCAGCACAGGGACGCCAAAGGCAGTCATTCTATCGCACAGAGCCGTCACTCAATCGCTCCTTGCACACGACCGTTTCATTCCAGCATTCTCCCGCTTCCTCCAGTTCGCGAACCCAACGTTCGATGTTAGCGTATTCGAAATCTATTTCCCTTTCTTCCGAAAAGCAACCCTCGTCTCGTGCGACCGCACATACCTTCTCAGTGATCTTTCCAACGTCGTCACTCAGCTGAACGTCGATGGAGCTGAGCTGACGCCTTCAGTGGTAGCCAGCTTGGTGCGATCTCGAAACGCAGTCCCGAAACTGAGGACCCTACTGACGATCGGGGAGATGCTCAATCCTCAGACAGTCAGAGAATTTGCTGGTACCTCTTCGGACGATAGCCTTCTGTATGGGATGTACGGGCCCACTGAGGCGGCCATCCATTGTACCTTACAGCCCAGTTTTAAGCAATCAGACACCGTGAACACGATTGGTGTACCTCTAGATACTGTCTCCTGCTTTGTCATCAAGCCCACTGAGGAATGTAGCGCCCCTGATGATGTACAAATCGTACCACAGGGCGAAGTTGGGGAGCTGGCAGTCGGTGGACATCAACTTGCGGACGGCTACTTGAATCGGGAGGAACAGACCAAGGCAGTCTTCATCAATCATTCGGAATACGGGCCCTTGTACCGGACCGGGGACAAGGCCAAGCTGACGGAGCGCGGCCTTCTTGAATGCCTTGGTAGGATATCCAAGGGTCAGGTCAAGCTTCGGGGCCAACGAATCGAGCTTGGAGAGATTGAGCACGCTGCCTCAAACCTTCAAGGCGTACATGCCGCATCAGCTAGCGTCATCGACGGTCAGTTGGTGCTGTTCGCTGTTGCAGATGAGTCGCAAGTCAAGCGCGCTGACATCGAAGACTCATGTCGCAAATGGCTTCCGCGATACATGGTGCCAAATGACATTGTAATTCTCAAGGATTTTCCGTACCTACCATCAGGGAAAACCGACAGCAAAAAGCTCGATGCTGATTACCGGACGAGCATCGCAGATTCCTTGCAAGAGGAGACGCCAAAAGTTGCTGACAACCGGAAGTTGTTGGAGATCTTGCGGCTTAGCGTCAATAAAGCAATCAAGCCGACATCAAATCTAGCATCTGCGGGTTTGGACTCGCTCAGAGCGATCAAACTGGCCACCGAGCTAAGGAGACATGGTTACCCTCAGCTCAGCGCTGTTGATCTGCTAAGGTGTACCACCGTCAAGGATCTTGACGCTTTGGTCATCAAGTCCTCCACATCGTCTGCCATCAAGTCGGAACAGGTTGATGTGGACTTTGCTGAAATACAGAGGGAGCTGCGCCAGTCTTTAGACGACCTGCTCGGAGATGCCGCGCGAGAAGTTTCCGATGTCTTCCCCTGTACACCTCTGCAAGATGCCATGCTTGTGGAAACAGCAAAGAATCCCGAGGCGTATTACAATTCCGCAACGCTCACACTACCGCACAGCATTGACACACATTCACTTCATGCTACGTTCCGCCAGGTCGCCGAACAACACATAAGCCTGCGTTCTGGCTTCGTGCAATCGCCTCACCAATGTAGCGCATTCACTCAAATTGTATGGTCATCCATCCAAGATGCCCAGTTTGGCCGGACAGCGGGCTCTGAAACAGCATTCGCAGCATCTGATCAAATTAACCTGCTCCGACCTCTCCTCATCCACGTCCAGGAGACTACCACCCCGCCTCGGATTGTGATACAACTCCACCATGCACTTTACGATCAATGGTCACTTGACATTCTGGTCGACGATCTCTATCGCGCGATCCAGCATCAACCCATACCACAGCGTCCCAGTTTTGCTACAGTCAGTCAAACTGCGCTCGAGATGAGAGCTTCGAGGAAGCAGCAGAGTACCTTGAATGCCTTTTGGAGATCTTATCTCTCCGGGGCCACCTTCACCAAGCTACCAAATCTCACCGGCAGAACCTCGACAGATGCAAAACTTGCCATCTCTCGGAGGAAGTTTCAGATAAAACCAACTCAGCTGAGTCGCTTGGCTTCAAGGTACAAGACCAGCGAGTCGGCTATCTTCCAGACAGCGTATGGATATTTGCTGAGTTTGTATGTGGGGCAATCTGACATTACGTTCGGCGCTGTTTTCTCTGGCCGAACGGCCGCTATCGACGGAGTTCAGGACATCTTCGGTCCCATGTTGTCCACGCTCCCGACTAGGCTCACATCTGCCGGTGTCCGCAGGTTCAAAGATCTGGTCAAGGCCACACAAAACTCTAATCTCGACATCATGGCCAATACCGATCTACCTCTGATTAACATCAAAAGAGCTGCAAGCATTGATCCTAGCACCTCTCTGTTCGACAGTATTTTCGTCTGGCAGGGGTCTCCCAGAGAATCCGTGACCCAAGTTGAGGTACAATTAGTCGACACAACGGACTATGTCGAATTTGACCTCACCCTGGACGTCGAGCCGTCCAAGAGTGGATACGTCGTAAAAGCAACCTACCGACAAAACATCCTCCCGAAGCCACAGATCGAGTTCTTCTTGGATCAGCTCGACCTCATTTTGACCCAAGTGGTTGACTTCCCGGAGTGTAGGCTGAATGAGTTGTTCGTCGATGTACACCCGCAAGATTGCATGTCCATCTTTAACCCTCTGCCCGCTCAGCTGGAATGTGGGGGAGGACTCACAAGAATGATGGATGACAGTATCAGGCAATTCGGCGATCGGCCAGCGATCTGCTTCGCTAACCAAATAAATGAAAATGGCATTGATCAAGAGTCGTTGACGTACTCGGAACTATCTGTCAGAGCAAATCAGTTGGCTCACTATATGCTTGCCGAGGACCTACAGCCTGGTGGCTTAGTTTGTATCGTCATGGAAAAGTCCGTCAACCTGTACATCAGCATTCTAGCTGCAATCAAAGCCGGTTGTGGCTACCTACCGATTGTTCCAAGCACACCCATACACCGTATTGGGAAGATACTGGCTGATGCACCCATCACGTTCACCATGTGTGATCTCCAGACCGCTGAAATACTGGCAGCACTGAGTATCAGCGAGCTCCACATCGTCGAAAATGTACCGTTCGCGACGCTCTCTCGATACCGGCCAAGAATCATCGCCAACCTGCAAGATGTTGCATATGCTGTGTACACGAGCGGCACCACAGGAACGCCAAAGGGGGTGCTCGTGACACACGAGAATATCTGCAGCAATCTGAAGGTGCTTGGGGGAATGTACCCAAAAGTCGAGCGAGGCCGCCTCTTACAGGTCTGCAACCAAGCTTTTGATGTTAGCGTCTTCGAAATATTCTATGCTTGGACACAAGGAATGTGCCTTTGCTCCGCAGGCAACGATGTGCTATTTCGAGACCTCGAGCTGTCAATTCGGAAGTTTGGCGTAACCCATCTTTCAATGACCCCGACTGTCGCAGCGCTTGTGAAGCGGCAGAACATTCCAAGCGTCCAATTCTTGGTCACATCGGGTGAACCTCTTTCCGCCAGTGTCCATCGGAACTGGGCTGGGAAACATCTTTACCAAGGCTACGGACCCTCGGAGACTACCAACATTTGCACGGTGAATGCGTGCATGCCACTTGATGACAGCATAAACAATATTGGCCCATCCTTTGCCAACACCTCCACGTTTGTGCTACCGCAGAACGGCGACTTTGCGCCTCTACCCCGAGGAGCGCTGGGTGAGCTCTGCTTTGGCGGTCAACAAGTTTTCAAGGGATATCAGAACATGCCAGACTTGACGGCGAGCAAGATCATTAATCACCCGAAATATGGTCGCATATATCGCAGCGGCGATCTTGGTCGTATGGCTTCGGACGGCAGTATCCTCATTGAGGGACGAACGGACACACAACGGAAGATCCGTGGGCAACGAATCGAACTCGGCGAGGTGATACATGCCCTGATTGGATGCAAGGGAGTCCTCGATGCTACGGCTTTAGTTGCTGGCGGTCAGGGCGCCGAAACACTGGTAGCTTTCTGGATCCCCGACTCGACCAGCAGACCCAAGTACAGCATTCTCGACGCCGACCAGCAGGTACAGTCAGTGATCGCTTATCTCAGGAAGACGCTTGAGGCTGTTCTACCATCGTACATGGTGCCCTCATTCTTCGTGCCTATCTCAGCCCTTCCCATGACGAGCCAAAGTAAAATTGATATCAATCGTCTAATCGAGGATTTTGGTGATCTGCCAGAGGCTTACCTCGAGGGTTTAGCAGATATAGATCATGTCGATGACGGGGAGTGGAGTGAAACCGATCAAGCCATCCGTCAAATCCTTGCGCAGACACTCGGTACGCAAGAGAGCTCGATCCATCGCAACACCTCTCTTTTTGGACTTGGTCTCGATTCGCTCTCCGCGATTAGACTCGCAAGCAGCTTCAAGAAGCAGCTTGGCACACCGATCGATGTGTCGACCATCTTGAAGAGGTCCAGACTTGCGTTGCTCTCTGAATTCGTGCAAGAACGAGATCAATTCGAGGCGAAGACCAATGGCCAAGTCTCGCCCTTGGAGAAATTCAAGAGCAAGGATCAAATTGCACAAGTCAAGAGCAAATGCGCCGAGCGAACCCAAGGCGTCCATAAGATACTTCCCTGCACACCTCTGCAAGAGGCTATGTTGTCGGCCAGCATCAGTCAAGGCTCATCCGCTTATCTCAATCGCAACGTGTTGACCCTGAGGGCGCCCTCGGAAGCCTTGAAGGCCGCCTGGACGAGAATGATCCAGCGGCATGAGATCTTGCGGACCATGTTCTTCTCTACAGACGACGTCCGCTTCCCTTTTGTGCAAGCAGTGCTTGGTGAGATGGATGTACCGTGGTACGATCAGTCTGGAAGCATGAGTCCCAACGAGCTCTTGTACGGTCTACCGTCGGAAGTCGCTGCAGCTGTCGACAGCAACGAGGTCCCTTTCAGACTGACACATTATAAAGGTTCTGAAGAGGATTTTCTCGTTATTGACATGCATCATGCTTTGTATGACGCAAACGCGATGAGCATTCTGCTTGAGGACGTTGAAAGATCACAGCGATCGGAAGAATTACCGGCCTCTGTGACATTCGACACTTTCCTGGAGCACATGTTGCACAAAGACGAAGGTGAAGCCGACGCCTTCTTCGACACGATGCTCCTCAAATTCAAGCCGCAAGAGTTCCCTGGCGTCTCAATCAATGAAAGATCCTTCTCGGCGCAACACCTTGTTATGGAGGTGCCCGCAGACCAGATGCATTCATTCCAGAAGAAATACTCGGTCTCGATGCTTGCCTTGGTACAAGCAGCTTGGTCTCAGGTTCTATCTGTACTCCAGGACACCTCCGACCTCTGCTTCGGAAATGTGGTCAGCGGGCGTACCGTACCTGTCGAGGGTGTGGAACGGTTGGTCGCCCCTTGCTTCAATACTTTGCCCGTTCGAGCAAGTATGAACGACCTCAAGGACAACCTCGAGCTTGTTCAACACCTGCACAGACTCAATGTCGACTCCTTAGCATATCAATTGACTCCTCTTCGCCGGACCCAGCAACGGCTGCAAAGTGGACTTCGCCTTTTCGATTCCCTCGTTCTGCTACAACAGGACGAGCAACACCTCGATCCCTCCATCTGGACCTTTAACGGCGAAAAGGGAGACATGGACTTCCCTTGCATCATCGAAGTCGTACCCGACAGCGGGTATCTTCGCGTTTCTCTCCACTTCCAGCGTAACCTGTTCAGCGATTCTTCTGCGGCGGCCTCAGTGTGTGCGCTGTTTTCTGACGCATTCCTGTCAATCTTGAGATACCCATTTAACATCTTTTCTTACGACACATCGATAGACCGAAGAGGATTAGATGGCATACTTCGTTCGAGCTCGATCCGAAGAAAAACTTCTGTTACCTCTAATGACGGAAGTGATAAGAGTGATGACAGCTGGACTGATGTCGAAGCATCGATACGAGACACTTTCCTTTCTGTCTCCAACGCCGAGGTCAAGAACCTCAACAAACATACCACCATCTACCGCATGGGTCTGGACAGTATCAGTGCTATTCAAGCCGCCAATCGGCTCAAAAGTCAAGGTTTTAGCATCAGTGCTATGGATATTCTCGAGCATCCCACACCTTCTGAGCTGGCAGAATTCATTGAGGCGGCCGCAAGTCAAAATCATATCATGGGCAAGCCAGGAATTGATTTCGCTTCCTTCGATGAGAAGCATCGTTCGGATCTGGCTGTCGCGAGACTGCAGAAAGTACGACCATGTACTGCCGTACAGTCGGGTATGCTGACTGCCTTTATCCGGTCCCGAGGCCGAGATTACCTCAACCACTTCGCCTACAAAGTGGATCCTACGATCAATGCAGCCGATCTGATCAACTCTTGGCGGATCGCGGCCGCTGCTAATGAAATGCTGCGTACTGGGTTTGTCGAAGTCGAGGATCCGCAATACTCATTTGCCATGGTCACGTTCGAGGTAGAAGAAACGTCAACACCCACCGAGATTGTCGAGGGTCCGGTTTCTCTTGACAGTCTGACGGAGCAAAATTCGGCTGAGATCTTTGACGACTTCCGAACACCCGCCTGGCGATGCAAGATCATCCGAAGCAAGGAGGACATGACTATGCTCATCTCCATGCACCATGCATTGTATGATGCAGCTAGCTTGTCTCAGATGTTGGGACAGGTCACGAATACTCTGAAGTCGAGTGCGAGAGTGCCTCCAGCAAGTATGGAGCTTGCTCTAAATCACATCTTATCGAACAGTGGGACAACGGATGATCGGAAGTCGTTCTGGACGCAAGCACTAAGAGCTGTGAACCCATCACGCTTCCCGAACCTTCATCCTGTGATCCCGAATCTGGAGGGTGTCCTTGATGTGCATCTCGAGGTATCGAGGCCGAGGAGCGAGCTGGAGGCATTGTGCAGTGCTCAGGGCATATCTCTCCAAGCCGTGTTCCAAGCTGCTTGGGCTCGACTATTATCCGCATACACTGGGGAAGAGCAAGTCACCTTCGGCATCGTCCATTCTGGTCGAGTCTCCGATGAAACTCAAAATGCCTGCTTCCCTTGCATCAACACCTTACCCCTGACCTGTAACGCCGGCACATCATCAAATGAGCTGCTGAAGAAGCTAGTTGACTACAATGCTGGAGTACAGAAGCACTGCTATACTCCCCTCGCAGACATACAACAATGGCTCGGCCTACAGAACGAAGCACTTTTCGACACCATCTTTGCATTCCAGAAACCATTGACCGATGCAGGGTCGGCTTGGGACTTGGTCTATGAGAAGGCGGCTGTAGATTATTCGGTATCTATCGAGGTAGAACATCTGACCGGAGATACTCTCCGTCTTCGCACAACCTTCGAATCCACCATTCTGCCTGAGGAGCAGGCTCACGCGATGCTGCGCCACCTGGAGACGCTGGCATTAGAGCTCCTCAACGACACCACTACTCTTGAGCAGCGGTCGAGAGATCTTGCCATAGTACCAGCGAAAGATCCAGTCATACACTCAAACTTCACTTTGCTGCATCAGATGGTAGATCAAGCAGTCAAAGAGCATCCTGATCGACCAGCTTTAGAGTTCATCAGCAGCATCGAAGATGATGTTGTGCAGCGCCAGTCATGGACATTCAAGCAACTTGATCAGAAGGCCGACTGTGTCGCTCACCTTCTCCACAACCGAGGCGTTAAACCTGGCAGCGTTGTGGGACTATGCTTCGACAAATGCCCGGAAGCAGCATTCGCATTCCTGGGCATCCTGAAAGCCGGCTGCTGCATCCTGGCCATCGATTCGACGGCTCCACTGGCCAGGAAGGAGTTTATCATGTCTGATTCGAGCGCCTCTGCTATCTTATGCTCACAGCAAGTAGCTGATGAGCTGGCCTCCACGGATGATGTCATCATTCTCAATCTTGCTCTGCATCTAGATGAGCGTCTCCCCAGCAAGCCATTGAAGACTGCAGTGGATCAAGGCCCGCATTCACTCAGCTACATTCTGTACACCTCAGGTACCACCGGCACACCAAAAGGTTGCGAGATTACCCATGAGAATGCCGTTCAAGCTCTACTTGCCTTCCAGCGTCTGTTCAAAGGTCGGTGGACCGAGAAGTCAGTCTGGCTGCAATTCGCCTCCTATCACTTCGACGTTGCTATATTGGAGCATTTCTGGACTTGGAGTGTCGGCATGAAGATGCTTTGCGCGCCTCGTGATCTGATACTTGAGGACATTGCATCGTTCATCGATCGATTCCAGATTACGCATCTTGATCTGACACCATCATTGGGAAGACTCTTGGATCCAGCAACTGTGCCGTCGCTCCACTCTGGTGTCTTTATCACAGGAGGTGAGGCGGTCAAACCCGAAATGCTTCGCACCTGGGGCGACATTGGATGTCTTTTCAACTTCTACGGTCCCACTGAGACAACCATTGGTGTTACAACATTCCCCAGCGTGCCCACCAACGGCAAAGCAGCCAACATCGGCTGGCAATTTGATAACGTAGGGACTTGCGTTTTGAAGCCTGCCACACAAGAGCCAGTCTTCCGAGGTGGAGTGGGAGAACTGTGCATATTTGGCAAGCTGGTCGGAAAGGGGTATCTCAACCGTCCAGATCTCAATAGCGATCGCTTCCCGCATATTGATAATCTTGGCGAGCGCATCTACCGAACTGGAGATCTCGTCCGTCTCTTGCATGATAACAGCTTCGAATTCCTGGGTCGAGCTGACAGTCAAGTCAAACTTCGTGGACAGCGTCTCGAGATAGACGAGATCGTTACTGTCATTCTTGGTTGTGAAGCTATCGAGGATGCAGTGTGCGTAGTCGCTCGACAGGAAGTCCAGCAGAAAGATCAGCTGGTTGCCTTCGTCACGCCTTCCTCGGATCGGAAGCAAGGCCAGCCGGCTCTTTACGAGAACTCAACCATCGACAAAATGATTTCACAAGCGAAGACTGCTTGTGAGGATAGATTACCTGTCTATATGGTTCCAACACACTTTATTCCGATTCATTTTGTCCCGCTGTCGGTCAACAACAAACAGGATGACAAGGCACTGAAACAATTTTACCAAAGCCTCAGCACAACACAGCTTCAGCAACTGAGCCTGTCCTGCACTGAACAGCGTGAGCTCAATGACATCGAGCGCGTCATTGTCGCCTCTCTTTCGGCTACGCTAGGCACTGACCTGGACGAGGTCAAACCAGATGCCAACCTCTTTGCCCTCGGTATGAGCTCCATATCAGCAGTACAGCTGTCGAGAAGGCTCAAATCTACCGGATACCCCAAAGTGAACATATCAATGGTCATGCAGAATGCCACGATCAGCAAGTTGGCCAGAGTCATCACCGACAGCGCGTCATCTGGTGCGGACTCCGAGGTTCTCGCCGCGAAGCAGTCAATTGCGGCATGTCAGCAGAGGTATCTTGGTCAAGTCGCTCAAGCTTTAAGCCTTGGTGTTCAAGACATTGAGAAGTTGGCGCCGTGTACACCGTTACAGCAAGGCATTCTGTTCCGATCTCAGAGTACTGAGGATGGGTTGTACTTCAACCGCTTCCTATTCGATGTCCAAGTCGCTAATCTCGGGAGACTACGAAAAGCTTTCGAGCAGCTTATAAGGTCGACAGAGATCCTTCGTGTGGCCTTTGTCGAAACCGAGGACGGTCACGTGCAGGTCGTTCGGAAGACAGTCGATCTGGATTGGCAGGAAACGGCAGGTTCTGATGAAGTCTTAGAAGACCGGCGTCAAGAATGGATCGCAAGAAACGATCGTGGTCTATTCTATCCGCTCTCTGTCACAATCGCCACAGGTGCGCAAAGTGCCAAGATGCAAGTCTGCATTCATCACGCCCTGTATGACGGAAATTCTTGGGGCTTACTGGTGGAGAAGCTGACAAGCTTGTACCACGGCAATATTCCCCAAGAAGCAGCTCCATTCTTCGATGTACTCGGTCATGGACCACTCAGGTCATCAAAGCAAGCACGGGATTTCTGGCTGGAGACTCTGCAGAGCACAACATTCGAACCCATGCAAGAGATTGCCAATGAACCATCCGAGCAAGACATTCTCGTCACCAAATCAATCAGTGGGATCGAAAAGCTCGACTCGCTGCGCAGAGACTTGCAAGTCACCCCTCAGGCGTTGGTGCAGGCAGTCTGGCTCGCTACGCTATCCACATACCATGCTGGTCCGGTGGGACTCATCGTGTCTGGTCGCTCCATGGATATTGATGCAGAGGGTGTTATCGGCCCACTGTTCAATACTATACCTTTTGGGTGGTCAATCGGCGACAAAGAGTCGTGGACATCGTTCTGCAGGCGCTGCCATGACTTCAATCTTGCCACTATGCCTTATCAACATACGCCGCTACGCGATATTACCAAGTGGCTTGGTAAAAGTTCTGCGGACCCGCTGTTCGAAACCCTCTTCGTATTCCAGCAGCCGACCTCCCAAGCTGGAGACGATAATGATGTACTCAGTCCGATTGAGGATCAGAACTACATGGCTGACTACCCACTCTCTTTCGAGGCTGAGCTGAGCCATCACGGCAGCCTAACTGTGACACTAGGCGCTCAAGGCCACTACTTTGACAGAGCGAGATTGGAAGCCATGGTCTCTCAATTCGAGGCCAACTTTGCTTCTTTCACCAAGGATCCCCAAGCTATCATTGCTTTGTCCAATAGCTACAAGGAAAAGATCAGGACCGGATCCAGTTCACGAGATCTTCCTGATGCCAATGGTTATCATGGAACTTTCGAGTGGGCTTCGGAAGCAAGCATTGTGCGCAAGGAAATGGCAATGCTGGCTAGCATTGATGTGAAAGACATTGACGAGCATACTTCAATCTTTGCCATCGGTTTGGACAGCATTGACGCGGTCAAATTATCCGCTCGATTGAAGAAGCACGGGATCTTGGTGCCTGTTAGCGCACTGATGCGAAGCCAAACGATTCCGAAGATCCTTGGACAAATCAAGAAGGCCACGTCGAATGACGATACGTTGGGACTGGACAAAACTCGCGAAGCCCAACGAGAGATCTTGGTGGAGACGGTCAAGAAGTCCTTGCCTGTGAAGGGGCCTGCAGTCGAAGAGATCCTTGCTGCCACGCCAATGCAAGAAGCTCTGATCTCAGAGATGCTCAGGAGCGGGCACACGGCCTACTTCAATCATGATGTTCTACAACTGGAGCCTGACGTTGACATCAGTAAATTGGAAAGAGCCTGGGAGCAGGTGATTGAGGCTAATCCAATCTTGCGAACGGCTTTCGTTCCGATCGAAGATCCAAATATTGCGTCAACCTTTGCACAAGTTGTGCTCAAGCTCCGTTCAGTTATGCTTGATAGGGTCACGATAGCAGAGAAGGACGACATTGATAAGTTGTTGCAGCGTGTCACTGCCGACGTTAAGCGGGACGGCACGCTTACCGTGCCTCTGCGGCTCACTCTGGCAACGCAGTCTCGCAAGCAGTACCTCATCCTCTCAATTGCTCATGCCCTCTACGATGGCTACAGCCTCGGTCTACTCCACAGCGATGTGGCAATGGCCTATCATTCAGAGGCACCGAAACGTCCTTCTTACATACCGGCGGTTGAGAAAGCTCTCTTGAGTATCGGCTCCTCCGCGATATCCTTCTGGGAATCTCTCCTTGTCGGTGTCACCCCATCGCAGATCGCCACATCCGGTCCAACCACGCCTACCACCCATCGCGCGGAAATCGCCTCCTCCCTAACAGCGTCCACGATCAAAGCATTCTGTCGCGCCAATGACATCACACCCCAGGCTCTTTGTCAGACAGCCTGGGCATTGCACCTCGCCTTCCTCACACACAGTCTCGACGTTACCTACGGCCTCGTACTCGCCGGTCGCGACGGACCCGAGGCAGAAGAGGTCATGTTCCCGACAATGAACACCGTAGTCTCTCGCAACGTGGTACACGGTACTGGCAGGGATATGATCAAGGAGATGCAAGAGCAATTATTGAGCGTCAGAGACTTCCAGGGCACGCCGCTAAGACAGATCTTGCAGATTATCAAACGTGTCGGACGAGTCAATGAAGGTCCCGGAGTCATTGATGCGCTGTTCACTTTCCAGAAGAATTCTGAGAGGCAAAGTGGTGGGAAATTGTATGAGAGTGTCAGCGGGGCGTCGGAAGTGGAACACGCTGTCGCTGTTGAGGCGGAAATCTGTGGCGAGGATCTGGTATGGAGGAACGCCGTGAGGAGCTCTGTGGGAGAAGAGAAGGAGATACAAGATATGCTACATCAGATTGATGGGCTATTGAGTAAACTAGTGAACCAGGCTGGAGACGAGATCTTGACGTTCGAGGCTGGCAAGGTCAGTGTCCTGGGTCAGCAACCTTTCGAGCTCGTCAAGTCGACTGGGGAGACGAAGGGAACCGAGACGGTGATCAGCACGAAGAATGAGAAGTTTACGGAGGTCGAGACTAAGATCAGAGACGTGGTCGCACATTTGGCAAAGGTCCCCGCGGAGGAGATTGCAAAGACGACCAGGCTGGACAATCTCGGAATCGATTCGATCAGCGCCATTAAACTGGCGTCACTACTCAAAAAGCAGGGTATCACCCTTGCAGTGAGCAAAATCATTCGAGCCGGAACTATCGAATCCATGGCCTCGCTTGTCAAGACCAGTGCCAACAACGACGAGCACATGGTAGAGACTGATCATTGCTCAGCGCTGATCACCTCGAAGGGAATATCGGCGTCTTCTCTTGGCCTCAATCAGGATACCGTGGAATCTATCCTGCCAATTACTGCTGGCCAAACATACATGCTGGCGACCTGGGCACATTCTGAGGGCAAGCTATTCTATCCGACCTTCACCTATACTATGTCTGGCAACGTGACCGACTATAGTATTAATGTGGCTTGGAAGGAACTGGTGACCCGAAACTCTATACTCCGTACCTCCTTCATCGCTACTAAGCAAGAAGATCTTCCTTTCGTTCAGGTCGTTCTCAAGAATCGCAACGCAGAGCTGAGGCCGCGCACCAACGAGCAGTTTTTTGCAAATCTCGACGTTGCCAGACAAGGTGGACGGACTCTCCTGAAGCTCTCGATCCATCATGCTCTCTATGACGCTGTCAGTCTCCAACTGCTCATGCGAGAGCTCGAAGACCTCTTGAATGGCAAGTCATCGCTTCCTGCGCCGATCAGCTTCTCGACATTCATTTCGCCTTCCGTTGCTACCACATCGAAGAGCAAGCAGGAAGCCTTCTGGAAGTCATATCTGTCTGACCTACCAACATCATTAGCCCTTGCCACCAAGTACGCAGGGGGCAAGACCGAAGTGTTCACGCCTGAAGCTCACGCAGTCTCAACCGCCAATGAAGCCAAGCTTCGTAGAGCCGGAGTGTCACTTCAAGCGCTCTTCTTTGCCATTTATGCTCAGGTCCATGCGAGAACTTACGGCAAAGACAATGACGTTAGCCTAGGTGTCTACCTTGCCAATCGCTCATCGGAATCATCCGAACGCCTACTTGCACCGACCGTCAACCTCTTGCCGCTGCGAGCCAGATGTCCAAGTAGGACCAAAACGGTTGATGTGGCCCGTCAAATACAAGAAGACATCAAACGAATATCCGAAGAAGATGTCGCTGGTGCTGCACTGTGGGAGATTCAAAAATGGACTGGTATCACGGCGGATGTGTTTGTCAATTTCATCAAATTGCCGGAAGAAGACGATATCTCGAACGAGGACGATGGTAGAATCAAGATCACGAGTGTGGATATTGACGAGGAACATGAGTTCAAGGAGAGAGCAAAGGTTGTGCCCATTGAAGATGAGGCAAGCTTCGAGTTGCCGAAGGAACTGATTGGAGCGAATATTGGAGGGGCCTACCCTGTGAGTGTGCTTGATCTAGATCATGGATGTCGAGAACTAACATCATCGTAGCCCAGTGTGGATATCGAGGCAACGGTCAGGGATGGCAAGTTAGCTGTGGGGGTGTTCGGCTTCGAGTCCGTCATTGGACTGGAGAGAGCGCAGGACATTGTTGAAGGCATAAAGCAAGGAATGGGAGAGTATTTCGATGTACAGTTGTAATCGTGTGTATACAAGTAGAGGTACATATGGGGCATCGGCTGGCGTTCGGTTAGATAGGCTTTGGACTTATGATATTCCATGGGCTCTCAACATCTGCAATGATTCCCGCACAGTTGACGGCATCTCGGTCTCATTGATCCCTCCAATCCGCATCGCCTTCAACAAGCGGGTGAACGGCCTTTGAAATGCAAAGGTCAGGCACCGAACGCCAGATCGTGACCCGGAAGGGAAGGAGGAGATGCGCCTCTTGTCGATCAATCGGGGCTTCGCGAAGCTTGCGCGACGGCTTGGCGTGCTTAGCAGGGCTTAATTTCCCCCTCCACATTTTGACTGTCGGTCCTTCGCCAATCACCATCTCGTCGCTTTCTCTCGTCGGTCGAACAACTTGAAGATCATCTCGACCTTCCAGCTTGGGTGTTGATTCGATGACCGGAGCCCTCTTGATGATGACATCGCAGGCTCGGACACATGCAGATAAGAGGTAGGTCGATTCCCACGGATTCGTCGTAGGTCACTTCCATTCTTTCGTTCAATACGTGTCGCAAAGCCCACCTGCAGCTATGCTCACAAAGGCTCTGACTCTGGCTGTACTGGCCTTGACCGGCACAAAGGCAGCGCCGACGACATCGGGTCATGTCCTGGTGGAACGACGGGACGCAGCGCCTGTGTCATGGCAGAAGATCGATAGGCTCGAGGCCAATCATGTTCTCCCAATGCGCATCGGTCTGGTTCAGTCGAACCTAGAACAGGGCCACGCCAAATTGATGGAGGTGTAAGTGGGCAAACATCGGATGTGCGACCTCCTTTGACAAGCTACGCAGAGCGCACCATGCCTCGGAACGTTATGGAAAGCATTGGACCGCAGAAGAGGTCACGGATTTCTTTGCACCTGCTGCTGATACCGTGCAAGCTGTACGGTCTTGGCTTGTGTCTGCTGGTATCGCCCCGGAGAGGATCGGGCAGTCGGCAAACAAGCAGTGGATCCAATTCGATGCGAAGACGGATGAGGTGGAGAAGCTGCTGAAGACAGAATATCATGCGTATCAACACACTTCCTCGGGAAGGACCAATGTCGCTTGCGATGAGTGAGTACGCAGCATAGACGGTTGTGCCTTTACTCACAGCCACACCAGATACCATGTGCCAGCCGAAGTCCGAGACCACATCGACTACATTACACCTGGTATCAAGCTTGCCAGAGACTCGGGCATCCCTGCACCAACTAGCATTCTCAGGAAGCGTGCGCAAGGTGGCAGGAAGTTCAAACGACCGCCACTCACCATGCCGATGCCCGTGGCCGCGAACACCAGATTCCAATCGTTAGTAGCGTCGGCAGATGACTTGTCCAAATGCAGCAGCATTGTGACACCTCCTTGCATCGCTGGTGGGTTTTCCATGACATCCCTCAAGGCGTCTGCTGTGTTGCGACCTTGTGAGAGTCTTCGATTAGACATAGCTAATATCGACCAGCTCTGTACAACATCACCGAAGGCACGACTGCTACCCCAGGAAACGAGCTGGGCATCTTCGAAGACCTTGGAGATGTCTACAGCCAGGAGGATCTCGACGCTTTCTTCACTCGGTACGCTCCATACATTGCCAATGGAACAGGTCCGATCCTTAGGCTTATTGATGGTGCCGTGGCCCCCGTACCACCCGCGCAAGCCGGTCTTGAATCAGCGCTCGACTTCCAGATCTCTTATCCGATCATCAACCCGCAGAACTCCGTCCTCTTTCAGACCGATGACCCCGTAGTGGAGAACAACTACACCTTTAACGGCTTCCTGAACAACTTCTTCGATGCCATTGATGGCAGCTACTGCACCTTCAGTGCCTACGGCGAGACGGGCAACTCCCCTCTCGACCCACCCTACCCCAACCCCAGCAACGCCACTGGCGCCTACAAGGGTGAGCTCCAATGCGGCGTCTACGAACCCACAAACGTCATCTCCATCAGCTACGGCGGCGCTGAGGCGGACCTCCCCATCTCTTACCAGCGCCGCCAGTGCGACGAGATAATGAAACTCGGCCTCCGCGGCATCACCGTCATCAACTCCTCTGGCGACTCCGGCGTCGAGGGGCGCGGCGGCGACCCCACTCCCAGCAATTGTCTGGGCGAGAACAACGATGTCTTTGCCCCGCAGTTCCCGGCGACTTGTCCTTACCGTACGGCTTCTCTCCATTCTCTGTGATCGCGTCTTCTGACATTTCCTAGTGACAGCGGTCGGATCCACCGTGATCCAGAACGGCACCGCCTTCCAGCCCGGCAACGAGGTTCCGACCACACGATTCGGTTCCGGCGGCGGCTTCTCCAACATCTACGGCCGCGAGGAACAGGCGTCGTGGCAGGTCGATGCCGTCAATGCCTACTTCGCCAAGAATCTCGTCGACTATCCGTACTACGAGAGCATTGACAATGCGAGCTTTGGGGAGAACGGGGGCATTTACAACAGGATTGGACGAGGGTATCCGGATGTTGCGGGGTTGGGGGATAAGAGTACGTCTTGGCTCGTTGAATGCTATAAAGGATGTACAATGCTGACAAGCGCACAGTTGCTATCGTCGGGAATCTCCGGCCTTTGCTCATTGGTGGTACCTCTGCATCGGCTCCGCTCTTTGCTTCGATCCTGGTCCGCATCAACGAGGACAGAATCGCTCAGGGAAAGAGTGCGGTTGGTTTCGTCAACCCGGTCGTGTATGCCCATCCGGAAGCGTTCAATGATGTTACTACCGGTAGCAATCCCGGCTGCGGGACGCCGGGTTTCCTCGCTTCGACAGGTTGGGATCCGGTGTCAGGACTGGGAAGCGCGGACTTTGGGAGGTTGAGGGAGGTGTTCCTCGGGCTTCCGTAGTGTTGCGGCAACGATCAGTAGATGCCTGCTATGCAATGGCCATGTATCAAGACTAGGTGTTTCACGATTCAGCGTAAAATGGCTCAACTCTGGGTGATACTACCCGCTACTGTGCTCAATGGGAGTGAAGATGTCCCATGATTTTGCCAGAAACGCGGCACGTCAGGTCACGGAGAGCAGGAACGTGGACAGTGCTGACAGGTGAGAGGCGCTTTCGAATGGCATGGTCAAATGGGCAGGCTTGCTATCTTTTGCGTCAAGGCCAACTTCGAATGTTCAATGGTCACATGACCCTCTTCCGATGGTGGGGACCTCGGCTATAGATGTGCCAAGCTGTTGTCCAAAGGCAGCTTTTACCGAAGACTGCTTTTGCGATATACAACATTGAGGTAGCTTGCATCACATGCGGCGTCGACAAGCAGCATGCCATCCCACCATCACATGCAACAATCTACGAATGTCGATGTCAGAAAGAGCTTCTTCGTCAACACTGCACTCAGCAACCTACCACATCCGATATTCATTGAGCAGCTGGCACCACAGGCACCACAGCAACGCCATTGCAACACCCTGGATCAAGTCCATCCCGTTTGTGCATTCGCAAACGGACAAGGTAGGAGATATCCTCGTTTGCGCTCATTGGCACTCTTCCTCTACCTATTGGCTACCGACCTCCGCTCCGCCACGTAGCAATGGCCAAGTCGCTGGCGCTAGCTCCCGTCGTCACTGTGAGATGTCCCATCATGCGAATCGCCCACGCCCACGCCCACGCCGACGGCCGCGCCGCAGCATCACCAATCATGAATGGTCCTTTTCACGTCTTCTTCTTCTTCTCCTTCTACTTCTCCTTCTCCTTCTCCTTCACCTCGCTTTTCACACACAAATCACTTCATACAGCTTCTTGGGCTATCGCATTGCACAATTGCGTCACTCTCAGCTCTAAGCGCTTCCAACATTCCGATCGCTCCAACCTCTCCTGCTCAGATCACCAGTGCCAGTATCACCGTTACACGTCATTCTCACCCCGACTCACGCGATATCCTCACAGCCACTCCACGCCGCCTGGGCCGTCCTGGTGTGAGCGGCACCATGGAGATCCTGAAAGAGCTTTTCAATCACGTCGTTCTGCCGTGTGAGCTTCCCGGCCGTGAGGACTCTGAACCGCAAGCTGTTGCTGATGGACTGGTCACACGTCTGATTGACGCCTGTGGTGTTCTCCTCGATAGCCTGGGGAACGACGAAGACCAAGTGCTGCTGCCCACACTCCGCAACCTCAAGAGCACCCTAAAGAATGCGGCAACAATCAACGGAGGTCGATTGGACAAGGACAGGCTCACCGACACCTTTGTCGATTTGAAGCAGAACAGCAACATCATCATTCACGTCACACAGCAAAATGCTGCCTTGCTCATCCGACGCATTTGCGATCCTGAAATGGAACCAGCCATCATCATCGAAGCCTTCGAGACCAGCGCGCCGGCAGCAACAGTCCTCGAATGCAACGCTCTCCAGTGGGATTTTCCTGGTCGGGCAGTGCGACTCGACGAATCCACCTTCCGAGGTCAGGCGTTCCAAGACAGTCTGACTACTTTCCTAGAGCGGGCCAGCATGGAATCTCTTCAGGTGTTCCAAGCCTCTGTGACCAAAGCCGGTACCCGTGTGACTGAGGTCCGCGACACTACCAGTCCGGCTCTCATAAGTCAGATGCTCATGTCACTTCTGGAGGCCAAGGGAAGCCTGGTGGAGGTGCCCGTCCTTCGCAAGCGGGTCCGCGACGATGTCAACTTCTCCCATGCCAAGGTACCCTGGCGCCGTCACCCCTTCTGGCTGGTACTTCGCGTTGCTGTACAGCGACTGTTGTGCCTCGCTTTGGGTGCAAAAGTGGGCCGTGCGTGGTATAAGCTGCTAGTTGGGGTAGTACACAGCCGGCTTCTCAGGGATATCACGGGTCGACTGTCACCAGAACAGACACATGCTCTCAAGGCAAAGCTCTGTCGCAGGATGGCGAAACTCGAAAGCGAGATGCCTGCAAGCGCCTCTTCTCGAATCTTATCGGCCGACATCTTCTCTTCCATCCAGCATGCATCACAGTCTATCGAATCCGCATGGACCAACTTCAATACCCGCAACTTACGCCCGGTACCCTCACTATCACGCAAAGCTGATGCTCGGGACACTCGTGTGGCTCTGTTGAACAGCGGACAGTATCTCGAGGATCGACTCGCCGCATATCAACTACCGGCCCTAGCCAACTTGTCCCTTCGTGAGGCCTCATCTGCCGAACTGACCAAGCTCTCGAAGGCTCAAAAGGTGGCCGAAAAGTACATGGGGCTGTCCAAAGTTGATCAAGCGGCATATCTGAGGAGCCGTAATCTCCTTGTAGGTGACCAGCACGACTTACAATGTCAAGAGCTGGCCCATGCCATCATCCGATACAAGGCTGATATAGGCGATGCCTACGCGGCTGATCCACAGCAGATGAGTCTGATGCTGCTAAATATCTTTGAGCTATGGATTGCTATGGACACTGCTGCACTGAAGGCCTGCCCTCTACTAAGATCCTTCCACCCGGTCTTCACGCCGAAGTTACTCGACTGTCTCCAACTACCGCGTTTCTCTCACATGAAGAGACTGCAAGACGTGCAGACGTATCTGGCAACTCGTCTTTCTAGCAGCCCAGCTAGCTCAACCCCTGATAACGCAGTAGTGCCACGATCTATCTTCAGCATGGCCTCCGGAAGACACTGTTTCAATTACCGCTACTTCAATACCTCGTCCACGCTTCAATCTCTGATGCAGAGGATCACCAACGCGTCCAACAATGCGAAGGAGCAAAAGCGTCAGGAGTGGAAGGAGAAGTGGACTAAGTATATAGAGCTCTCTGAAAAGATCGAACGCGGCACATGTACTTGCTCGATCAATGCCGACGGAACGAGGAATGTCAAGAGCTGCGCCAAGTGCTACTACTGGAGGACCAGGAATCGCCTCGAGATCACTGTCCATGAGGACTACTTGCCAAGTGATAAGGTGGCTGCAGCCATCATCGTCTGCGAGCTGGGCATGCCGGAATATCTACGCCAGTACAGAGACGCCACTTGGATGATCATTCGTGACATTGCGTACCCGAGCCGATTCTCCAAACGCCCCGCACCAGTCTTGTCATTGCAAGCGTTCGGGCAGCTCAAGGGGTACCAAAACACGACCTCACGAGTCACCATGGCATCGAGCGTCAAATCACACCTCGACACCCACTATCGCATGTCGCAGGGAAATGCGAGCGAACGTAGCGTTCTCAAGCCGATTGGGCCTCGCTTCGAGTTCTTTGACGCTACCTCCAATGACTGGCTTGATGATTCCTCGGGTGACTCTACAAGACTCATGTCGCGCAGAGACAGTGGTCTTGTCAGCGATACAAAGCCTCCTCCACCACACCTTCCCCTGACGCTTCAACACCACACAGGAACGTTCGTTCCCAAGAGCCTCTCATCGGTCCTTCCTGCTCCCGCGCATCCTGCAACGTTTGGTCATGGCGACAAGTTGTCTTCCTATCAGATTCAGGCCAACAGGGCCACTTGCCCCAAACAGATGCCAGTGCATGAGTTCTCGGCTCAACAGAAGCTACTTGAAACGAGCGACCTCCGTTGGCTGTCTATCATCACAGAGCTTGGAGCATCCAATCTCAACTTCGGCAGTTCCGACACTATGCGACTGATTAGTGAGCTCAGCGTGCAAGCTGGACCTAATGCCGGTGACTCGGTTCTTCGAGACTACCACGCCATCTTTGCGGATCCATCGTTCGTGAACCGCCTTATCGAACAAATTCAGGCCCGTCTCGATAGCATCTCGACGAACCGAGGTGAGCTCTATTGCATGGAACTGTGCATTAACCTCTCACTGAGGCTTCTGGAACTCGTGCATGGAGAGTCCCAGCAGCTGAGCGCGATGACGCTGGTAGCGTCAGCGCGAACCATCGCTCTCGATTGGACTCGTCAGTTCCGCGGTGAATTTGAGAACGCGATCGATGCTGAATCAGCGAAGACATCTGCTTTGAACGCTGCTTGGGCTGCTCTCTTGTGTCGCAAGACGTTCGATGATCGCTTCATGTCTTCACGCATCATCGCGGAGCAACTAGCGGTCTGGGCTGAGGTCTCGATCTCCCTACAAGATGGCCTTCCAGCTGAGATAAACACAATGCCACCAATCATGCAAGGTCTTTTCATTCGTGACGCACGCTTTGGCTGGTGTGTTGCACGGGACATACTCCAGTCTGTGGAGCGTCATCCTGAAGCCCTTACTGGGGCGATACTGCGGTGCATCGAAGGTCATACAGCTATCGAAGGCCTGGCTTCAGCACCCTCCAACGCCTGGACCCCAGTGCCCTCTCATGTCCACTCCTGGATCGCCACTACGATCATTAGACAAGGTCACACTGACATTTTCTGCTTCAACGTCGTCTCGGGTCGACTGCTGATCAATGGCAAAGCCCTGGGTAGCTTGCCGCCCGAGATAGCGGATTCACCAGATGTGAGAGAACTGTTTGGGGACAGGCATCTACTTGTGTACGCCTCGGCCATGCCAGGCATGACATACCGCTTGAGTAGGGACATCGAGGGTCACGTGATCCACTTTGGCATCATGGGGTCTGAGATCGTCATCCGCGCTGTGTTTTCTAATTCGCGAGTCTTGGAGTTTGTCCCACGCCGCAAGTTCTTATCTGCTGATACGCTGAGCTGGGATCTGCCCAAAGAGCTCATTGACTGTGTTCAATGGCTCAACTTGCGTACCAGAGAGGTGGAGTTCCGGCGCAAGCCAGAATTCTGGAGATTGAGACCACGAGACTGGAAGCTGGACGTACAAGAGAAACGCATCACGCGTGGTGATTCTATACGCTGGTCGACACTCATCTGCCCCGAGTCTGCGCTGTTCCGGAGACTCCGTGACATATTCCTCCACTTTGAGGATCCGTTTCGGATGACCGTCTATGTCTCACAGCATATGTTCATCTTCGTACACCTACGTGAGCTAGAATTGTCCTTCAGAGTCAATGAGCGGGGCCTACTGGAGTGCAAAGAGCTTCACGCTGAGATTGACGTCAATCAAGACGCGGGAACGATGTATGGATTCCTTGGAAAGCTCGTCGTCAAAGACTATAGGACCGGTCAACGGAGTTTGCTGGTGCCGCTAGGGAAGCCAATTGCCCAGCGCCATGGTGTCCACGTTTGGGTCAGGGCTGATACAGCTTCTGGGTATGCCAAATACGAGATTGACAATATCCTCGGTCGCCTCAGTTGCGCCCCAGAGCCACGATTGCTATACGCCAAAGCGCTCCTTCACGCCATGACTTCATTCCCAGTACCTGATCCTCTTACAGGGAAGACGGGGACTCAAGAGGCATTGTCAATCTTGTCATCTGCAGCTGCCCAGCCTTGGGCTCCTCTGTCCCAGTTCCCTATCAACTCACTGCAGCTCATTCAGTCCTTGTCCCCCAGTCGTGAGTACTACCCACGGAATCTGAAGAAGCTGCAGATCACAACATGGAACGATGATCTGACATGTACGATTCAGCACGATGCGCTGGACCAGGCTGTCCAGGAAATTCTTGACAAATCCTCATGCGTGGATGCTTTCAGCAAGTGTGATGACAACTTTGTAACGACGACCGAAGTATCTCATCTACGTCGACGTGGTGAACAGCAGCGGCTCTTGTATGAGAGGCATAATCCCAGAAAGATACCCTCAGGGCATCGTGCTGACATCCAATACCGTCCACGCGACAGGGAGACTGGTAGTACGGAGTCTTCCGAGGTCTTTGCCATCACCTCGGACATTGAAAAGAAACCTTTCCAGACCTCTGATATCCAGGACTACCAGCATATGCTCTGTGGATGGCCTCTCATAGGCGGTGTAGGGGACAATACCGAGGTCTTGAACAGTTCTCTCGCCAGCCTCCTGACTTGCAACATCGCGGAACATTGGATCGGCCTTGTAGACCTCTGCGCAGCGTCCAATACCGACCAGCTTGCATTCGTCCTCGGCGTGCTCGCGTACAACCCCGGTAGTACGCAGCAGGCACTCCGTCACTTAGCTGCCTACGGTTCTATTGACGATCTCAAAGCGCTTGATATACCCGAGCATAGCTCATTCACAGACTACCGATCCTCAGGACCACCTACCACAGAGGAAGCTGTAGCTTGCATCACCAAGCACTTCAATCCCTTCTTGCCAGACCCGATGAAGAGGAAGGCACTCCGAAATGCTGAACGCAGAGAGCACGAGCAGCGATGTCTAGCAGATGCTTCTGCCTTTGTCCAACGACTCCTCCGCCAATGGCCCTCTCCAACATTGCAGTATGAGGAGCCAGGGTTCGTTACCTCGTTCGACGTCGAAGACGCATCTGCCACCATGCTTACAGAGTGGCAACGACGACTCCGAAATACAGAGCTCCAAGACTACGTGGAGAAGGCACAGCTCATCCTGGACCGGCATCATTTCGACGCCAATCCTGAAAAGCCGACCAAATCTCGCATCGTTGCGCCAGCCTTCGATCGAGAGCACAAAGATACCGGCCCGCGGCTACCCATACAGCTGCCTGATCTGTTCCGACAATCAGCTCCCAATCAGTCTCGGTCCAATCCAATAAACGATGATCAGGTGGCAACACTGCTCAGTGCCTTGGTCCCGTCTGTGAGAGGCAGTGCAAGTATTGCCTCCGGTCAGGACTCTGCGATGCTCAAAGACATTCTGGTTCGCTTCGGTCAGTCCGCTGATGGTCTGCGCCAACAGTACTCACAGGACTTGCTGTCAAGTCTTGAAGCGGTCAACCGGACACGCAAGTTCGAAGACGTCATGGCGACTAACACAGATATTGGAATGATTATTCGAAGAGCCTTGAGGGTGGCCAATGACCGAATGGACCAGAAGCTTGCTGGAGTGAGATCCCTCATCGAGACTGATGTGCAGCATCGATGGCTTCTGGAGGGACAGCTCTGGCCTGCAGATGACGTCCTCAGTCTACTCTCCATGCTTCGATCGACCGTCACTCCCGCCTTATCGTCCGATGCGAAGCAAGTGCTGATCGCTTTCGCGGACGCTGTAACGCAGGCTCAGCGCCTCAAGCGCATGTATGCGGCATATTGCAAGGAGGACTTCACAAACGTAAAGGCTGAGCTCAACAACTCAGGACATGAGAACTGGGATCCTGCAAGTTTTCCCGACTGGGCGCTCATGGAGATCGACAGCAACATACTCATCCGCGCGGAGCAAGTCGACGTTGCTCGAGCTATTGTCAATCCCACCTCTGGCAAGAACTCTGTCCTGCAGATGAATATGGGCAAAGGGAAGACGTCCTGTATCGTCCCCATGGCGATGGCGCTACTAGCCGACGGCATGCAACTTACCCGCCTCATTGTCCCTCGAGCTCTGATATTCCAGACAGCTCAAGTCCTGCAAACACGTCTTGGCGGGTTATGCGGCCGGGAGGTCAGCCACCTCACATTCACTCGTCGTACGCCAACGTCGCCGAGGATGCTGGCATATTACCGGAATGAACACCAACGCATCATGAGTTCCGGAGGCGTCATTGTGACGTCGCCGGAGAATGTAATGTCGTTCAAGCTCAACGGGTGGCAACTCTTGACTGATGGGAAGACTGAGCCCGCCCATCAGCTGATCAGACTCCAAAGCTTCCTTGATCAAAATTGCAGGGACGTAATAGACGAGTCCGACTTCACTCTGGGAGTAAAGACTCAATTGATCTATCCTAGCGGCGCCCAGACTTCCGTGGACGGCAACCCGTGGCGATGGGAGGTGACGGAGAAACTGCTGGGTCTGATAGAGTCGCACCTCACTTCAGTCCAGGCCAAGTTCCCTACCTCGGTCCTGGTAGTCACAAGAACGCCAGGCTTCCCCATCATCAATTTCCTGCGTGAAGAGCCTCAAGACGAACTCCAGGAGCGCATTGTTGACGACATTGCAAACGGCAGGACGACTGTCATAGCCTTCGCCAGCTCCATGAAGACTTCGAAGGAGAGGCGGAAGATGGTGCATCATGTTCTGACAGCTGAGAAACTGGACGGAAAGATCTTCAAGCGAGTCGTACGCTTCAGCGCTGACCGGGCATCTGCTCCAAAGATCCTTCTGACCGCAAGGGGTCTATTATTCAACCGTATCCTCTTCCTCTGCTTGAGGAAACGCTGGAACGTTCAGTACGGCCTTGCGCTCGAACGCTGTCCCGTTGCTGTTCCCTTTGAAGCCAAGGGCATCCCTTCTGAACGAGCCGAATTCGGACACCCTGATGTCGCTATCTCTCTCACCTGCCTCTCTTTCTACTATCAGGGTGTCAATCAAGAGCAGTTCCGCGACGGGCTCCGGCGAGTCTTGCGATCAGACGACCCTGCTGCCGAGTATGAGCGCTGGGTCGGGACTACTGAGCTTCCAGACACTCTCGCCTCGTGGAATCACATCAACATCGAGGACACTGCACAAACGAGGCAGCTCTGGGAGATTCTTCGCCTCGAGCGCACAGTCATCAATCACTATCTAAACCATTTTGTCTTCCCTATTCATGCCAAGCAGTTCGAGGTGAAGCTTCAGGCTTCGGCATGGGATATTCCGATGATATATTGTGGCCCGAATAATTGGCCTCCTGGCACTGACATCACCGACGATACTATCAGCAACAGCACGAAGAGCATGGGGGGTTTCCCCATCCAGCCCGACAGTGTATCATCGATAGATCATGATACTTCACAGGAGGTCAACCGAGCTCGTACGACTGGCTTCAGCGGAACTAACGACAACAAGATTGTTCTTCCGTCTACTATTCAACAGGATGATCTTCCTGGCCTTGTACACACTAACGCTGAAGTCTTGACATATCTTCTCCAGCCTCGCAACCGCGGCTACGTACAGGCTACGAGCCATGGTGCACGCTTGACGGAGAACCAATTCCTGCATAGACTCGCTGATATGGAGATCCGAATCCTCATCGATGCCGGAGCATACGTTCTGGAAATGGACAATCGGACCCTCGCCACGGCGTGGCTTGCTGCTGACAGTAAAGCCAAAGCTGCCGTCTATTTTGGTTACGATCATCGCATATGGGTGAAATACCGCGGCAAAGAGAATGACTTGCCCTTGATCGCCACCCCTTTAGCCGAAGATCTCAGCGAGTGCCTCGTATATCTCGACGAGTCGCACACCCGTGGCGTTGATCTCAAGTTCCCTGCAAACGCCAGAGGAGCACTGACGCTGGCACTGGGGCAAACAAAAGATCATACTGTGCAAGGTAAAACTCTTCAACTCTCGGTTTTGACTGAAGCTAACATATGACAGCTGCTATGCGATTGCGTCAGCTCGCTACAACACAATCGATCACTTTCTTCGCTCCGCTGGATGTCCACCAAAGCTTACTCGACACTTGCAAACTCAGCCCCGACGCATCGATCGATTCCACACACGTCGTTTACTGGCTTCTCGAACAGACCTGTCAATCGAACGAAGATCTGCTTGGCCTGCACTTTGCTCAAGGCGTCGACTTCTGTAGGCGTAAGAACGCCGAGACGCAATACGACCAGGGGAACCCCGATGCTGCACATCGTAAGGCTATAGTGGATGATCTCCGCCGCCCCGAGAGCCGCACTCTAGACCAACTCTATGGGAATACCGCCGCAGAGACCTCCCTTGCGGCTCTCACTGATCTCCGCTCACCTTTGCTCCAGGGGTATCTCAGCACCATCGCGGAGCGCCGGTCGAACGTTGTTCAGAGAACGGCTCACCAAGACGCCTTGGAGGAGGTTGAGCAAGAGAGAGAGATAGAATTCCAGGTGGAAGAGGTGCGCGAGGTGCAGGTTGCAAAGCCATTCGAAGCCCTGAAGTTCCCGGGTCTCCACGACTCACTCCACAACTTCATCAAGATCGGCCGTCTGCACCCCGATTGCGGTTTTCATTCGATCTTTGAGATGCTTGCCGGTACGATCACTGGTAAGAAGTACGAAGTCAAAGGTATCAAGGCCAAAGTGTTTGTCTCGCCAGAGTTTGAACGCACGGTGGAAGCAACCAGGGAGAACTCGCCCGGCGATGACTATGTGGTATGTAAAGACACGGGCCCTTAGTATGTGTATGAATACTGACATTGCCTAGCGTGCCGTTGACTGGGTCCTCTGGGCCCCAAAGTCCAACACCGGCGTCATTGTCATCCCCGAAGAAGCTGCGTTGTTCATGAAGATGATCACCACTAACACCAAGATCCATCTCCTCTGCTACGCCGCTCCGGTCACCAAGCGCATGCGCCACTTCAGCACCCTCCAGTACTACGCCTATCCGAGCTTTCCGGACGGCTACACTCCGCCAACCTGGCTGGCGGCGGAGATCGGAATGCTGGGCGGTCGCATGTACTTTGAGAGCGGCGAGTTGGAGGACCTGAAAGAGTATCTCGGCATGACGTCGGCTGAAGAGACGGAGAATACCACTAGGTTCAGCCCCGATCAGGCGGGCTTTCTGTTGGAGTGGTCGGCGTTGAGGAGGAATACTAGGGATATATTGCATACACCCATGGGTTATGTCTGTTTGGGAAGGGCGTTAACGGAAGAGCATCCGTTCTTTGGGAAGGGAGCTTAGGGATCTTGGAAAGGCGTTACTTGGTTTCCATGGTGGGAACAGGCAGTGCTTGGTATTAGCGTAGGTGTTCGGGTAAACTGGGCAAGACGTATGGTCACATGGAAGATCTCGTTGGCGCACTTGGGCCATTGAGTTGGGTAGCGTCCAGGCATTCTGGTGATTTGCATGGGACGAGGTGCCGGGCCGTACGGAATCGTGGAAGATACAGTATCTAGCCCGAAAGTCCAATATAGACATTGTATGGTGCGATTGTGGCCACTTCAGAGAGCCACATAGGACCACTTTCTTCCCAGCATGATTTCTGTGCCGCTCGAATCGCAAAGACCCGGGTGGAAATGATGGTTAGCATTCGGAGAAAAGGCATCAGATACCTGGAGTGGGTGGCATTTGATACCACACGGCAATTTCCCCTGTCAGCTTCGCTTGTGACGCTAATCATGAACGCCGGCATGGTCAGCCTTGTTGCTCTTTTGCTGCAATATTCGCAGGACTGATTATTGCTTATCACTTGGACGTGAATCTGAATGAACAAAACCTTGTACATGTTTCATTTCCAGAAAAGCAAAAGGGGACTCGAAGGACGATGGCTTTCCAGAGATCGCTGTTCCCTCCGAACGAGCTTGTCAGACGTTTGTTCATTTGGGGGAGTTGATCCAGGCAAAGGGATGAGGGGCGCTTGGTGAAGACGTTGCCTTCTTTCAGGTTCTTCTCGCAAATAGGCAAACGTCTCGAATATGGAATTTTCAATAATGGTGATGTCGTCACAGTCGTCCACTTGGTTGCTTGGAAGCATGGATGAGAGCTGGTTTCCTATGCGATGCTGGGATGCCAGTGATAGATAGAGAATATATAATAATTTGCCATGCTGTCACTGTATCAGGGTGAATGGTGTAGGGGTATCACATTTCGTTTGCATGACTCTCGGGCAGCCGTCTGATTGAAAGCGTATCGAAAAGGCCCAGGGTTCAAATCCCTGTTCATCCACAAATTCTTCTGATCATCTCACAATGATTGAAAGATGTGGTGCAACCTTGATTTTTGCACTTGGATCTTGATCGTTCCAAAATTCTTTTTTTGACGCAACGTCGTTAGTGATTCAGAACAAGAAGCTATCAGATATTTTGCTCTTGTCTCAATTTTCCCTTTGGCAGAAAGCCGTCCTGCGAGGATTGATCGTCTCTCGGCTATGCTACCATGGTGTTTGGTGATCACTTCTTATGTCTAGCACATCTACCTGATCTTGCCAGGCCACCGACGTTCTTTATAATGCCCTGATAGTGGACATTGTTGAATATCCTGGTCTGACCGCAGTAAATTTGTAACTAATATCCTTTCATTCGACTCCCATGCTAAGATCAATGCACTGGACATGAGCTGGATCAACTGACTAAAATTGTGTACTCGGGAGTCGCCGCGACAGCACGACGGTCATGTTGGTGGATGGAAGAGCTGCATCAAGCCCCTTCCACTGTCAACCATCGAAGACATCTGGAGGATTGGATAGAAGCAAGGTATAACTCGATCTATTTGCTTGCTCAAAGCGACATCCCATTCTACGATATGCTGTTTCCACTCCTGTAGTGCGTTGGATTAGGTCAATATCGGGTCTATATCGGCATCTCGCATCATAATAAACTCTTTGCCATTCTCCAACATCTTTCAAGATGTCCAGCAAGTCACGAAGGGGTGTTCGCCTGAAGCGAGGCTGTCTAGAAAATGAAGATCATCCCTACTATAGTCGAGAAGATCCACTCCTTTCATTGGTTAGCACCTCCAAGAGCGAGACTGGATAGGACCACATGGAAAGGTCACATTGGCTTATCCCAAACAGACTTGATACCAATACCGCTGCGCCCTGTTCCGGGTAGTCGATGTAGCCCATGTTTGTATTATTTGTAGCCCACACGAGCCCTTGGCAAGGCTTCATCGGTTCACGACGAGGTAATTGTGGCTTCTCTTGTCTGAAGGCATAGGCTGCGCCCTTCTGAACTTGTCGAACTGATTGGTTCTTCGAGATCCTTGTCAAGTCTACGGTATAGCCGGTCAAAAGGTGGAGTGGGACGGCTCGACTCCAACAACTTTTGAAGTGGGCTCTCAATCGGCACTCGAGACTTTCATTGAAGTACCCCTCATGCAGTCGATCATGGTATTGACACGTAGTTCCTGCTATGAATTCCGAAAAGCTACCATGCGGCGTCGATGGGTAGGCTCTCGGAACCCGTGTCGATGTTTTAGTCACAGGACTCAACGAGAAGTCTCTTCACGTATTCGAAGACCTCTGCTTGGCTCTAGAAGAAAACGGAGTCGACCCGCTCGAGTTGTCCCTTTGGCTTGAGGAAGGGGATGGGATTACCTGATACCGATGTCGTGATGATAGCTATAAAGTCGAAGTCCGGATATCGACTACGGATCTTCACGCGATGCGGGCTTCAACGAGATGAGGGCATAGAAAGACTACTTTCCATATTGTGATGCCGTAACTTTGATCAAGTAGATACATAGCCCTGCAACAGTATCACACATCTCGCTCGCTTTCGAACACTGATCACCATACCGTACCAGACTGACCATCATGCGATGACCTGAGCGTGGTCATAGCACTGTTGAAGAATGCATTGTTGCCATTGGCTTCAAACTCATGGAATCTGTAGGCACGCACGGAAAAAAATTCCCGGGAGTTCGAATCGATATATTATGCCGTGCTCCACGCGTAGTCGACTCACCCGTGATTCAGTGAGGCCTAGTAGCCTGAAGCAGGATGATTGGGTATCGAGCTTCTTCTACCCCAGGTAAAAGGACATGCCAGCCTGTCGACTGGGGCAGGTTCGGGCTCCGTGGGCGCCGTGAGATACGATACTCTGCTAGAAGTCCTGACGACAACGGCGGAGCTCATTGGCGACGAGGATGAGATCGTTTCGCCTCAGGCGAGAACGTCTCGGCCGCTGATATCATGCTGGCCGTTTTCACATCGTGGTGCCTCGAGTGGATTTTGGACACCAAGTGGCGGGCTGGACACCGAACAGTAGTGGACCGCTTCAATCGAGTTACTCAGCTACCGGCCGTTAAATAAGTTGTGCTCGAGTTCAAGATGGTAGAGCATGAGCCTTGCATAGCGGATCCGTATGCGTGATGGACTTGTCGAGATTGACGAGTGTCGATGAAATCGTAGAGATCGACGGGCTAGGTGAAGTTGATAGACTTTGAAGTCTTGATATGAAGAGAGACGGGGCTGCCCTAGATCAGCATGATAGTACTTGTACTCATCATGTAGACATGGTCGCAATAATCAGTATCACCGCCCTAACAGAGTCAGCTCGTACCAGAAAGCATGTTCCAATCTCTGTATGAATTGACTGATTGCAGACCACCACACCGGAAAATGATAAGGCTTGAGTAAGCTGGAAACTTGACTGGCGACGAGTACCGTATAGATGTAACGAGCTTAATGGTTGGTATCCCTGGCTCGTTATTATCATATTACAATGACTTTGACCCGGGCAGTATTGACATGCTTTTTCCCATTACTCAATCTCAAATCCCAACGCTATGCTAATCTACCTCGACTTCGCCCGTGACTGTGGCCTTGGGGTAGCTATCTCGCTCCGTATCTTCGGACGACCTGTTCGACAGCTTTGCACAGATCCTCAGCCTCTGCATTCGTGCGCGCTTCCGCGTACACCCTCACGGCATCCTCCGTACCGGAGGCTCGCACGAAGCTTCGCGCGTCAGTGTATTTGACTACCAGACCGTCTATGACCTCTTGCAGGCCGCTCGGAGAGGCCAACTTGCGCTCCGCTGTGCCTTCCACCGTCTTGAACGCATTGCGGTCGGGCACCTCCACGCGAGCGAGAATGTTGGGTAGATCGTGGTAGGTGTTGAACCATTCGGTGCATGTCCAGGCCTTGTGAGCGAGAACAGCCTCAACAAGAAGCATGTCGGAGAGAGCGTCGCCAGTGGTCTGGTTGACGAGGTCGGTGAGGCCGAGTAGGATGTCGCGGGCATCTTGTTGGGCCGGAGATGCGGGCTCGTGGTTGGCCAGGATGCGATGGAAGTTTTCGCTGAAGAGAACGGTACCGTGGCCGTTGGCCTCGAAATAGACGCCGACATCGTGGCGGTGGGCGGCATGGTGCAGGTGCTTGACGCCAGTGTTGGTGGTCTGAAGTTTCAACTTGAGCGTCTTTTCGACATAGGTGGTGGCAGCACCATTGGCGTAGGCAGTCTGGACGACGCCAATGTCGACCTGCTCTCCGATGCCAGCCTTGCGGACGATGTCCCCAATGAAAGCAGCAGCGAGAGTTGCAATACGATCCCCATCGAGCAGCCTGAAGACGTTCTTCTGGTCGTTGTAGTAGTACACGATGCGGTCAGCGTCACCATCCAAGGAGCAGCAGCGCTGGTTCGGAGCGGCTTTCGATGATGGTGGAGCGGCCTGCCTAGTCTTGACATAGTCGGCGCCACACTACCATGATCAGAACATAGACCCGAATGCGCACGAGTGACATACCTGATGATTAAGTGAATCCGGTTTGTGAACATCGTCATTGACGACATCGATCTTTAGATAATCGAGCAAATGCTTGATCAACTCCCGGAGCTTCGGCCCTCCGACACCATTGGCACAATCGACGATGAGGCTGCCCTCTGGCTTCACCCCAGACATGACCTGCTTGAACGCAGTGGCGAGTTTTTTGTAGTAGCCCTGCTCAGATGGTTCGCCGTAGGAGTTTTCGGTCTTGTCGGTGTTGATACATCTGGTGTAATAGTGAAGTTGAGGAGTTGTGGCGATCTTGAAGTCAGTGTAAGTGGCGCCCGCGGCGGTGAGACCATCGACAAGACACTCGACAAGGCGACTCCCCGAGGCTCGAGTATCGCGGGCGAAGATGACGTTCGCGGGCTTGTCCAGATTGATGTTGTTGCTCTTTGCCAGGGCCTCGTATACCGAATTGACCTCGTTGTCGTCGACGGCGTTGGCGAGCTGGGTTGCGTATGGCTCCCAATCACTAGCCAGCATATCACCGTAAGGATCGACAATCTTGACGCCGTTGTCGGGTGGCGGATTGTGACTGGCTGTTATCATGACCCCGATTGTCTTGCCAGACATGAATCGTGACCGTAGAGCCGCCAAGAGGCCGACGCGATATGCTACAGAATCAAGGCGATCCCTGCTACACTCAGCATCCAATTCAGACACGTGAAGGGTCAGACCAACGCTTTCGTGCGAAACTGATTGTGTTAGTGTTGCTTTCATTGCTTTTCGTGGCGCCTGTGTACTTACACCTGCCGTGCCATATTGATATTTGCCTAGTAATTCGGCAGGTACAGGATGTTTTGCAGATCCAGCCTTGATTTTCTCGGCAGAAGACATTGTTACGGGTTTGTGAATGGGAAGTGTACGGGAAGTCGAACTGAGGGCAGACGATGAGCGAAGAGCTATAGGAAGATGACAAAACAAAGAGATGATGGTTTGAGGAATAGTAAGTTCAAAAATGAATGGAAACGATTATGATACGAGAGCTGAGAGACGTCCGAAATTCTGACGATGATGGGCACGCAGCTTTCCAAATGGGGCATAGCTCGAAACGATCCGCTCCTCTGACGTCTCGCCGAATTCTCAGGCTCGGATCACCAAATGCTGTCCATTACCGGCAATCTCTTCGGTCTTTTCCAGAGATTCGTATTACAAGAACATCGGAGGCTCACTGTTCCTCCACGCCGATCATGATAAGGGGTTTGCCTTCGAATGTGGGTCGTGACAAGTGTCAGATATTCGGACTGTATGAAGAGCCGCATGGCCATTACTCCACAGACAGCACGGACCAGGCGATTGGTGCTGTAGCTAACAAAAATTGTCGCGAACTCCGACTTCACGTATAGCTTCTGTGAGACGAAGAACGACCAGCGCACCACCACATCGACAGCACATTATGCTACCAATGTCACGAATACAGCCCTTTCGGCACCTTCAGATCCCACTCCTCTCATCAAGCTGCTCACTGGCACAAACACATCAACATGCTCACTTCACCACCACATCGGTCCTTGCCGCAAGGAAGAAGCAGAGACCCAAAATGGATCGACGGATAAGTACGCTTCTCTCCAATCCAAATCCACCATCTTGTCACGTCTCCGTGTCTTTGAGCTCCACACTAACTGCCCAGCTCTCATTCGCTACTTTCTCCAACACCCTCTCACTCCCCGACCCCTTCGCTTCTCGCGCAACCGCTACCTCCGCCACTGGACGATCCATCGCGCATGGCAAGTCTTCCGAGCAAAGACCCGCCAATTACGAGAGCTGGAGTTGGAGCGGCAATACAACAGCATGCGAGAAGCGTGCGAGGCTTTGCGACTGATGGACGGGAAAGGGATGCGTGTCGAGGAGGGAAGCGTGGAGGCTAGCAGTGCGAAGGACGTCGGCCGATTGTACCGGATTGCCATGTTGAAAAATGATGTCTGGGGAGGGGTGCCGATCGAGTATGCTCGAATACAGACGCAGACGCCCGCGAGGGATGGGTGGAATCACGAGTGGAAGCGGTAGGGGAAGGTTTGTGATACCCATAAAGAAACGAAATTCTCGGAAGATGCAGTGCTATGCGGGAAGTGGCGAACTGAGTACTTGTGACCGGTATTTCCAATGTCTGCAAGGGGACTGCCGGCATGGACTGCAAGGATTAAGATATCCAGGGGACATCGAATTACAAATATGGATCATTATTGATAGCATTTGACAGGCTCAAACTCGTGCGATTGGATTGTAATCTATTGTAACAAAATTACCGATCCTCGAAGGCTCGTCATGATAGATTCATAAGGATTGGAGGACGACATGATCTCGTGTCCGTCGACGTTATTACCGTGCCCGTGTACAGCACCTCTGCCAGAGCTTTTGATCTTTCTTGCTCAAGCGATAGTCAGCCAGCTGATGCCCGCAAAGAGATACTGCCCCAAACGCCAAACAATGCTCCAGACTCGCTAAGCCAATATGCATCAAAGAATCACGCAGCAACCACCGCTCTCCCTGCGATCGACGGCCAGTAGCGCGGCTCGGGTGGCAGCCTCAAAAACGTCGTCCACGCCGTCTCCCGTTAGTGAACTGCATTCCAGGTATTTTCGAGCGCCAATTTCCTCCTTCATTTGCTCGCCTGCCCGCGGTGTTGTGAATTTCTGACTGCGTTTGCGCATCTCTTCCTGCGCTAAGGGGTCATCTCGAAGATCCTTCTTCAGTCCGACCAAGATGATAGGTACACCGGGGCACCGTTCTGTTGCTTCCGTAGCCCATTTGGTCTTGACATTTTCCAATGAATCAGGAGTATCCACACTGAAACCTATAAGAATGACGTGGGCTTGCGAGTATGCCAGGGGCCGTAATCGTTCATAGTCTTCCTGTCCGGCCGTATCCCAAAGCGCTAGCTGTACCGACTTTCCGTCCACCCTGCAGTCTGTAACGTAGTTCTCAAACACCGTTGGGACATATCTCTGCGTTTTGTTAGCAATGAGTCGTTAGATCTTGCCTCGGACGAACCGTGGGGAAGTAGCCCAGTGTAAACACGCTGAGCAGACTTGTCTTGCCGCATGCACCATCCCCAATGATAACCAGTTTCCTACCAAAATCAGCAATCGACCCTACAGATGTTGCGTGCGTCACACCTTCGCATGACACCTTGATCCTGTTGAGCCATGGCGTTCGGCTGTGTGTTCGTAGGGCTCCTGATTGGCCGGTATGCTGATTCGACCTCTCCGCTTCCAGGTCAGGTGTGCCTGTTCAAACAACGATAGCGACGAGCGAGGATACCAGGGCCAGTCCTGTCGTGAAGCGCGTGATGTCTTCAATGTTGCGGGACGGCGGTCGCGATCGGCTCCCCGGAAATGAAGGTTTCACTTCGTTCAGCTCGACAAAGCTGTGAGTCTGTTACCGGAGATTTTCAAATAGCCTCTGTCCAAGGATCCTGCGGGCGGGCAGGCAGGGCAATCCTGTAGTGACTGAAGAATACAAGGGTACAGTGCGTAGTTTGAGAAACGAAGTTGATCGATAAGTTACCCGCCAAAAAGCTGCGCCTACCTACGTCGATGGCATTGGCCCGAGCGTCTTCCTTGACGTTGCGGAACTTTCCGACGACACGCAGTCCATTGTACCTTTCACGTTGGCGATTCAAAAATCCATCTTCGACAGATTGACGAGACAGCTATACTTACCGACAAGGAATCCTATCGCTTTTCACGGTTCGAGAGACGATCGACACAATTCTTTTACCATCCCAGGCGCCGCCCCAACCGCCGCAAGTCACACTTTGCACTGGCGTGCGACGAAGCAACCTCTGGTGGGGCAGTCATAACGGCACGCTCACTATACATCTTGAGATCTGAGGAGAGACCGGGTTGATGCAGAGCACTCTGAGTGGATCCTGGTCGCGTTTGTGGTAGTCGCGACGTGAGTGGGCACCTTCCATCATGTCGCAGGCACCACCCGTCAATGGCGTCCTCACCGCAAGAGGTCCCGTTGGAGGCAACCGCAAGAAGCAGAAGAGACGCGCAAAGCTTGCAGCGAAACAGAATGACTCTAATATGAATGCGGGAGGCTCACATGACGATCCACATTCGCAACCTGCCTATTCTCCTCCTCCGAACGGGTATGACCAAGAATACACCTCCCAGCAGCCATACGACGACCAATACGACTACTCCAGTGAAGAAAGCGACGAGCCAATAGTCTACGATCGACACTATCAGCACATGCCGAACGGGCAAATGATGGACCCGCCTTCACTTCCGCGCAACAAGAAGAAGAAGAGAAAGAACAAAGGCCATGCTAGCGATCTTCTGCCTCCTTCAAGTTACCACAACCACGCCCCCCTCCCACCGTCACTCCCAACTATGCCTTCTCAGCGGAGCAAGAGTTCGAAGGATAGCATCTGGAACACTTCCACCCAGGAAGAGAGGGAACGCATCAAGGAGTTCTGGCTGTCTCTTAGTGAAGACAAGCGGAAAGACCTCCTGCGGATCGAGAAGAATGCGGTCTTGACCAAAATGAAAGAGCAACAGAAACACTCCTGCAGCTGCACTGTCTGTGGACGCAAACGAATTGCCATTGAAGAGGAGCTGGAGGTGCTGTACGACGCTTACTATGATGAGCTCGCACAATACGCGAATCACCAGGATGATGTTGGTGTAAGCATGCTCGACACTGGCCGCGCGCCGTTGCCTCATCCACATGCGCATGCCCTCCCACCTCGCCCTCTCAACACTCCCGCTGCTTCCCACCATCGCACCAGCCGTGTTCAGGAGATTCTCGACGATGCAGACCAGGCTTACAGCGACGAAGAGGATGAGGAGGTGTATAGCGATGAAGAAGAGGAGACGTACAGTGATGAGGAGGATTACGAGACCGACTTACCACATGGCTTTGGGTCGGGATTCTTCGACTTTGGTCAGAACTTGCAGGTCAAAGGTGGGAGCTTCATCACCGATATGCTGACACACTTGCACGGGAGGCTGAACAATCTTCCAGACGGGATATTGACTGTCGCTGACGATCTGCTCAAAAACGACGGCAGGAAATTCATTGAGATGATGGAATCACTGGCCGAGCGGAGGATGCAGCGGGAGCAAGAAGTCGAATACGCTTCCCATCAACCTGCACATCATGGCGAACCACCTCTTGACGACGAGGATGACTACGATGAGGAGGATGACTATGATAGTCAAGATGAGTACGATGACGACGAGGAGGAAGATGAAATGGTGAGTCCGGTGGTAGTGGGTGTAGGATGGCACGCTGACAGAGCATGGCAGGGTGGTATGACCGAAGCGCAACGTATGGAAGAGGGCCGCAGGATGTTTCAGATCTTCGCAGCGCGCATGTTCGAGCAAAGGGTATTGACCGCGTATCGCGAGAAAGTTGCAGCTGAGCGTCAGGAGCGGCTAATCATGGAGCTTGAGGAGGAAGACAAGGCCAAGTCGCAAAAGGACGCGCAACGAGCCAAGAACGCTGAGAAGAAGAAGAACAAGAAGCTGGCTCAGAAGCATGCGAAGAATGAGGAGAAGCTTAAGCGTGAGGCGGAAGAAAGGGCGAAAAAGGAGGCAGAAGAGGCAGAAGAGAGACGGAAGGCGGAGGAGGCCCGCATCAAGAGAGACGAGCAGAAGCGGAAGAAAGATGAATTGAAGCGTCAGCAGGACGAGGAAAGGGCACGCAAGGAGGCCGAGCGTCTGAAGCGCCTCGCCGAGGAGCGCGAACGACAGCAAGAAGCAGAGCGCAAAGCTAGGGAACAGAAAGCTCAGGAGAAACGTCAGCGCGACGAAGCCAAGAGAAAGGAGCGTGAGCAACGAGAGGCTCAGGAGAAGACCGCGCGGGAGCAAAAGGCTCTAGAAGAGAAGCTCAAGAAGGAGCAAGAGCTGAAGGCGAAGAGCGACAGGCGAGCATCAGAAGCCAAACCAGCGCCTGCACAGCCATCGCAGATCTTGAAACGCCCATCACAGTCGAATCAAGTTGCGGTTCCACCGGCACTCGTGTCACGGAAGTCAGCAACAGCGTTGCCATCGCCGCATATACCTATCGCCACTCCGGCAATTCCGAAGGCAGCGACGCCAGGGGTACGCACTCGTCGTAGCTCGGAGCAAGAACCTCAGCATACCCCTCCAAAGGCAACGACCGCGCCCACAGGCCCCAGCAAGACGAGATCTCCGCTCACCACGCAGGACGCTCCGGCACAGCAAGCACCGAAGACGATCTTACAGAATCCACACAAGCAGCGTCCGGCTGTTCAATTACCGCAGCCAGCCTCGCACCAAGGACCACCACCTGGCATGCATCCTCCATTCCCAGGTGCTGGGGGTTTTGGGAACATGGGCTTCCCCACGTTCGGTGCTCAAGGAGTCCCGCCACATCAGCGTACGGGTCCACAATTCCCTCATCAGCCGCCACCGCCTGGGCCCTTCCGTGGATTCCCGTCGAATAATCTGCCTCCAGTTTCAACTGGGTTTGGAAGCTTGCCTTCAGGTGGAAGGGGTTTCGGGGGAGATGCCGCGCCGCCACCTGGATTTGCACCTCAAGTCCCTGGTCTTGGATCTCATGCTGCACCAGGAATGCCATCGTCGCGAGCTGCTGGCAGCCATTCGCGTCAGCAAAGCGCCGACCTTGATAGGTCGCCTCCGGCTCATGCCCAGCCGATCTCGCGTCCCGCACCCATACAGCGTCCGTCAAGCGTCCGTCCGTCAGCGGAACATCATGAGTCTGGCGAGATCGATGACCTCAGTAGACATCTGGGAAGTCGAGCGCTGTTAGATGATGGTGACGACCCGCTTCCTCCGGCTGCAGAGCTCCGGCGCACCAGCAATCCAATCGGCGCACCACGCAACCCCCATATGGGCTTCAACAATTCATCCCTCTTCAGCGCCCCTCCCAACTCATTCGGCGGTCCGCCCGGAAATTGGCCTTCGCCATCCCCAGGCGCGTTTGGGCCTTCGTCAGGCTTATCAACGCCCAACTGGGGCGGTCCACTTGGCAGTGGATCCTGGAGCACCTCCTCTTTTGGGCCTCTCAATGTGACCCCGAGACCAGCCAATCGTTCCCGTGCAATCCGCCTTGCGATCTGTCATGCGTGTCGCCAGCTTACGTCACCGGGCAACGAGTATCATGACGTCTCGCTCATCCTCCAACAAATCTCTCGCGACAGCTTCGTCGATGTTCCACCAACTCTCAAGGAGATTGAAGACATTTGCGAAACAGAAGGCGACTCGACCAATGGAGGCGGCCTGCTCCATGTCCGGCACTCCGGTCCCAACTTTGCCGTGAAATTCGAGATGGAGCCTAGCTCCTCCACCGCTGGACGTCCGAATGGCGGCTCGTTAGGGGAGATCGGTAGTCCCGTGCCTGGGAACAGTGTCCCGGCGGCGTTTGGTCGAGGCTTCGGGAGTATTGGTGGTGTGGCCAGTCCTGGGGCGTTCTAGGGGACGATTCCGGGATTGGGACATCAGTCAACGCGATCGGCAAGTTCTACGAGTCGTGCTGGGCTCGAAACCGAGCAAAGGGATCAATCGGAATGGTAGCCTTGGTCGCATCCGCTCTTAACACGTCTTGACAGACGCCGGGGAACTGTAGTCACGTGGATGAGTGGCTGAGATCGGCGATGAGGACAAAGGCCCTATATTGGGTTGATCAAGCGGCAATCACTAACGATACCAGCTTTTGTACCTAGCTCGCGTAGAAGCAGCCGCATTAGAGCAGTGAATGCAGTCTGTCGTTGAGGCTTCGTTGCTCTTGTGTGAGATGCTCCACTTTGGTCCTCGTCCTGGGTTCCATACCGTGTTGTGTTTGATTGTGCGCTTGTGAGTGTGTCTTCGGGAGAGCGATCGAACGTCGTATGCATTCATAGCATATCACCATCCCACACAGTCTTGGTGATAGGCCCTGCACCGGTGCAGCGATTGATGACTCTTCGGCTATTCTTCGGCGCCATCGGATGGCATATGGTATATAGTTCGAAAGTCAAGTCGACGATAGTGTCGAACGCCACCCCGAGCCTCTCCTCTACGTCGGCACGGTCTTGGAAGTACTTCATTTGCATATCGGTCTCCTCGCCCCCACTGTCCATGCGCCACAATGTCGGGAACTAACGATAGATCTGGGCGCCCCTTCAATCGTGAGAATTTCGAGTCGGTGCTTCGCCGGCGGTTCTTCTTCACCGAGTCTTTCGAGATATATCGCACGGCACCGAAGTGGACTGGTGACAATGGAGGACTGTTCGATTATGGTCCGCCAGGCTGTGCACTGCAAGCCAACATAGTCGACTTGTGGAGGAAGCACTTTGTGCTGGAAGAGGACATGCTGGAATTGGATTGTACGATCCTGACTCCTGAAGACGTCTTCAAGACCAGTGGCCATGTCGACCGTTTCGCCGACTGGATGTGCAAGGATCCGGTGCGTGGCGACTATCTCCGAGCCGACCACTTGGTCGAAAATGCTCTCGAGGCCCGTCTAAAGGGCGATAAAGCTGCTCGAGGAGAAACGGTCAAGACGGAGGGACCCACGAAAGACGCGAAGAAAGCGAAGACTGCTGTCAAGGACGTCAAGGCTACCAAATTGGACGACGCAACGGTGACGGAGTTTGAGGAGATCCTCGCTAAGGTAAGGCATGCCACGAGAATCCATCCAGTCCACAGCTGAGAGTCCATCGCAGATTGACAATTACGACGGAGATGCCTTGGGGGAGCTCATCAAGCGATTAGACATCCGCAATCCTACCGGCAACGGTGAGGTCCTGCCGCCGGTACCTTTCAACCTCATGTTCAAGTCCAGCATCGGACCGAGCTCGGCAGCCCCAATATACCTGCGTCCTGAAACCGCTCAAGGACAGTTCTTGAACTTCCGCAAGTTGCTAGAGTTCAACAACAACAGCATGCCATTTGCCTCTGCGTCGATTGGCAAATCGTATCGAAATGAGATCTCCCCGCGAGCTGGTCTGCTGCGCGTGCGAGAATTCCTCATGGCTGAGGTGGAGCATTTTGTCGATCCTGATGGCGGCAAGAAGCACGCACGATTCTCCGAAGTTGAGCACATCGAATTGACACTGCTTGATCGGGACACTCAGCTGAGCGGGCAGACTTCTCTCCGGACCATTGCAGTGGGAGAAGCGGTCAAACAGAAGGTCATCGATAACGAGACTCTTGGTTATTTCTTGGCTCGCACTCATCTGTTCTTGTTGAGGATTGGTGTAGATCGGACCAAGCTCCGTTTCCGGCAACACATGGCGAATGAGATGGCACACTACGCGTGCGACTGCTGGGATGCTGAGCTGCAGACGAGCTCGGGCTGGATAGAATGCGTAGGTTGTGCCGATCGAAGCGCATACGATCTTACAGTACATGCCAAGCGGACCGGTGAGAAACTCACCGTTCAGGAGCGTCGACCTGAGCCTGTAGAAATCACGGAATGGGTCGCGGTGTTGGAGAAGAAGAAGCTAGGCCCCAAGTTCCGCAAGGATGCAAAGGCTGTCGAATCCGCAGTCGCGGCACTCGATCAATCGTCCCTCGAGACTCTTCAGGGTAGTCTCAAGTCTGATGGCTCCATCACGATACCTGCGCCTGACATGGGCGACGGGAGTGGCTCTGCATCCCTCACTGCGGACCTCCTCACAATCGAAAAGGTTACTAGGATCGAACACACGAGAGAGTACACCCCGAACGTCATTGAGCCGTCGTTTGGCATTGGACGTATCCTGTACAGTCTGCTCGAGCATAGCTACTGGTACCGCGGAGAGGATACTGCTCGCTGCGTAAGTATTGGTGTTTCAAGATTGCGTTATGTCACTAACAATCCAGGTACTCTCACTGCCCCCTGCTGTAGCACCCACAAAAGTTCTCCTGCTTCCCCTTTCGTCGAACGCGTCCTTTTCTCCGGTGATTGCAAAGGTATCAAAGTCTCTCAGGGCCATGGGCGTGTCCAGCAAAGTCGACAGCTCAGGCGCTACCATTGGCAAGCGCTACTCGAGAAACGATGAGCTCGGTACACCATTCGGCATCACAGTGGATTTCGAGACGCTGCAAAAGGACACAATCACGTTGAGGGAGAGGGACAGCACCAAGCAAGTTCGAGCGTCCATTGACGAGATCCTTAAAGCGGTCAAGAACCTCGTCGACGAGACGGAGACGTGGACTGAAGTTCAAAAGAGGCTGCCGGAATTCACGGGACAGGACACGGACGAAACCGCATCGTGAATGTTGACCACTATGGGCTAGTGTCATAAGAGATCAAAATGGCTGCAGAATACCATGTCCGGCGTTGGGGATTGCACTGAGGGAGGAATACATCCAATGAGTGAGACCATAACGCGCGCACTCTGTCGCCTCTTTGTACAAGCGGCTCACAGAGAAGCCCGTCTTGCCGACATGACGACGAGTGGCGACTGAATGCACTTGCCCTGCGGGATGTGTTCTGCATTTACGTTCGTAGAGAACCTATCATATGCCGGATCCAGTGCTTTCGGATGGTATGGCATGGCACACATGGCACACATGAAGCCACGAGGCTGAGTGAGCGCGATATGCCAATGTAGAGACTTTTATTAATGACAATGCATCCAAAGGTCTCGATGAGTCTCGATTTTCGATGCGGAGCCCCGCATCCTTTACGTCCGAGATCGGCGGCTTGGCGCAAAAAGACGGCTCTGATCCTCGGGATAAGTTACTGTCTGTCAGTGAGTCAAATCACCTCGAATTCAATTACGCTTGTCTTTCCGTCTCCCAGTGTATCGACAAAACAGCTTAATTGCTAGGACCACTCCTGCGGCTCGCTAGTATCTTCAAGCTACAGGCGCTGATATACTAAAGGTACGAGTTTAACGAGTTCCCAAGACAGACAAACCCTCGTCGGGACCCGACACACTTATCACACGCCCCTGGACGACAGCTCTGACAATTGTAGCTGCCGGCCATCATGATCGCATCGCATGCCCCGCGAAGGGCTCTGCAGTCGGCCACTGCTAGACGCTTCTCGACTTCCACACACCTCGCCGCTGTGTCGCCGTATCGGAATTCCACGAAAGCGCAACCCACAAAACCTGCGAAGGATTTGACCAAAAGAGACCAGAGCACAGCGACCGCTCCGGCCACTGCGACAAGAACCGTACCTAGCCCAGCATTCAACAGGCACGATTCTCTAAAGGATGTCCAACCCTTGACCCCGTATCGCCAGCCGGAGATGGATCATTCTTTTGTCGGCATGACGGGAGGCGAGATATTCCACGAGATGATGTTACGGCAAGGCGTCAAACACGTGTTTGGCTATCCAGGCGGAGCTATCTTACCAGTATTCGACGCCATCTACAACTCGCCACATTTCGATTTCATCCTGCCACGGCATGAGCAAGGCGCGGGACACATGGCGGAGGGTTATGCAAGAGCATCCGGGAAGCCAGGCGTGGTGCTTGTAACATCTGGACCTGGCGCTACCAATGTCGTGACGCCCATGCAGGACGCTCTTATGGACGGTACGCCAATGGTTGTCTTCACCGGTCAAGTGGTCACCACTGCCATTGGATCCGACGCTTTCCAGGAGGCCGACGTGGTGGGCATCTCAAGAGCTTGTACAAAGTGGAATGTAATGGTCAAGAACATCGCAGAGCTGCCTCGACGCATTAACGAGGCGTTTGAGATTGCAATGTCGGGCCGCCCTGGGCCTGTACTCGTAGACCTTCCAAAAGACGTCACAGGTGGTGTCCTGACCAGACCGATCCCAACGAACAGCGCTCTCCCAACACACCCAAGCGCAGCGACTGTCGCTGCTCGTGAGATGCGGCAAAAGCAGTTGGGCGGTGTTCTTGCCAGATCCGCAAAGCTCATCAACATGGCGAAGAAGCCAGTCATCTATGCTGGCCAAGGCGTGATGGGCAACCCTGATGGTCCGGCTTTACTCAAGGAGCTATCAGAGAAGGTCCAGATTCCTGTGACCACCACCCTTCAAGGGCTTGGCTGCTACGATGAGCTCGATTCAAAATCCCTACATATGCTGGGGATGCATGGCTCAGCATTTGCAAACATGGCCATGCAGGAAGCCGATCTGATCATTGCGCTGGGAGCTCGTTTCGATGATCGTATCACCGGATCTGTAGCAAAGTTCGCACCCCAAGCGCGCATCGCAGCCCAAGAAGGCCGTGGTGGTATCATCCACTTCGATATCCTCCCCAAGAACATAAACAAGGTCGTCCAAGCAACTGAGGCCGTGGAAGGCGACGTAGCCACTAATCTAGCTGCTCTCCTCCCTAGTCTCAACAGCGTTTCTGCCTCGGATCGGAAAGCGTGGTTCGACCAGATTGCAGCATGGAAAGAGCGCTTCCCATGGGCATACGAGAAAGAATCTGAGGAGCGCCCCATGATCAAGCCTCAGACCGTCATCTCTCGTCTCTCTGATCTCACCGCCCCACGCAAACAAGAAACCATCATCTGCACGGGCGTCGGTCAACATCAAATGTGGACGGCCCAACATTACCGCTGGCGCTCACCGCGCAGCATGATCACCTCCGGCGGCCTGGGCACCATGGGCTATGGCCTGCCCGCCGCAATCGGCGCAAAGGTCGCTCAGCCGAACAAGCTGGTAATCGACATTGACGGTGACGCCAGCTTCAGCATGACGCTCACTGAGCTTTCCACGGCGGCGGAGTTCAACATTGGCGTCAAGATTATCGTCCTGAACAATGAGGAACAGGGAATGGTCACCCAATGGCAAAGTCTGTTCTACAACGATCGTTTCGCGCACACGCACCAACGGAACGCCGATTTCGTAAAGCTCGGCGACGCCATGGGCGTGCAGGCCCGCCGATGCAAGACGATAGAGGAACTAGATGACAGTCTGGAGTGGCTTGTCAATGGCTCCGGAGAGGGTCCGGCGCTCTTGGAGATTGTGACTGATCAGAAGGTGCCCGTGTTGCCGATGGTGCCAGGGTGAGTTTTCTTTTTCGCGTGGCGGTGACACGAACATGACTGACGTGCGATAGTGGTTCCGCGCTGCATGAGTTCTTGGTCTATGACGAGAAGAAGGAGAAGGAGCGTCGCGCGAAGATGAAGGAGCGGTCGGGTCGGTAGGGAAATCTGACTAGGTATCGAGTGTGAGACTGAGGACGGACGAGGATACTGGCAAGGCATGGCACTAGCTTCCGAGAAGGGGGAAGACAGTATTTGTGGCGCTTCCGAGGGCGTGATGTAAAAAGTTTGGATGGGATTGGGGCAAACGACCTTGGTGGATTCTTCTGGCATTTGGTGGTTAATCCGATGTTGTCTCTAGCGCGCATTCGCCGAGCCGATTCGTTCGGCAAACGATATATCAAATTGACTACGTTCGTGCCAGGTGTTGCATGTCGGGGCCGTCGAAGGGAATACCACATGCGTGCACGTTGCCGTCAGACACAGAAAAATGACAATCCGGATCGCGAATGGCTTCCAGTAATTCATCACATCACATTGTGTTGACTACGACGCCTGTTATGTTCATTGTAGCATACAGTCCGCGCCACTTGACCCATTGTCCGATTTATTCCAATACTTATTTCCCTTGCCTCTCGGCCTCCAACTCCCGCTCCGCATTCTGGTAGTACTTTGCCGTATCAACTCCATGCTAAATACCGTCAGCATGGGATCTTTTTTTTTCCAATTCGCCCAGTCGGGAGGCACTCACATATGGGTGATTCACAAAGTTGAACCACGGCATGATGGCCAGGTTGAGGCCCGTGTATCTCGTCTGCCTCGAGGCAACGCCCTGCATGTACTCTGACAGCCTCGAGGTGCCGTACAGGGGCTCGCCCCTCTTGACCCTGTCCGTCATCTCCCGCATATCGAGCTCCACCTCGCGTCGATTCTCGGTGAAGCCGTAGAAGCGTTCTGGACGGTATGTCAGTGCTTTCCGTGCGAACAGTGCAACAAGCCCCGGGGTATCATGTTTTGCGTCCTCCCGATCTCCCTTGTTTTTCCCCCCAATTGGATCTCTCTGAACGGAAGGCGGCCCGTTCTCTTTTAACAACATTCGAAAAACTACTAGCGGGATTGCGAAAAGGGCGTCAACGTACGAATACTCCGCGAGTAGAAAACCAGGAAGCCTGCTGTGAGACCCAATACATAGTTGAGTCGGAGCGGTCCCTTGTAGGCCGACTTGGGCATGCCGGGGAAGGGCGAAATGCGGTCCATGAGCACGAATCCGCCTGGTATCGCTGCTGCCATGCCGGCACCGTATGCGTAATCTGAGGCCCGGGCGTAGCGGACTACGCGCTTGAAGTGTCTTTCGAGGTCAGTGGTTTGCACATCTTGAGGTTCTTTTTCGAGTTTCTGGAAGAAGAACAGGTAGCGGTTCGGATCATGCTTGGTGCACGTACGGGTCATTATCGATGAGCTGCCCAAAGTCGTCAGTCCATGAATTGCGTCCCGATGCTCGGAGGGGATACGTACGGGATAGTCGGAGGGCAATTGCTTCGGAGGCACCACTGGCCTTGTTTGCTGCGGTGTCTCGTGTGGTTGCACTTGCGCCATCTTGGCGGCGGTATCGTCGTCAATGGGGTATTCACTGTAGCAGCAAGTTCATGCTAAGAGGATGTGAGGTCCGCAAATGCCAAGAGATTCGTCGATTCGTGCGTGGTCCCACTCAATCAAGAGCATGACTCTCGGCTACTTCCCCGGTATCGTGGCGGGCTGACTTGGCGTATTATGGACATTGCATTACTGTCTTGATGACAACCTTCTTGTCACGTACCCGCGCGTAGCACCGCTCATGCTGCAATCGAGCAGGGTGTGGCTTCGTCTGATCATCATTTCCACCATCGTTACCGCGTCATCGGGCTTCCTTCTGAGCAGGTACGTTCGTCCGTAGGAAGCGTGTTTTAGCTCGAATTCCTTCGGCCGTACCGTACGGCCTGGGCTTTTGAGATGCCAGACATGCGCCGCCCTATTGCGCCGATGCGATTATACGGCCTTATTAGTATGTTGGTCTGATTTTCTGCGTCTTTGGATGTATATATGTTCCTTGCTGCTTTGCGACATCACCCTTCACACACGCTCCGATCTAATCATAGCAGACCGACTGGATTACTAGCACTATTTTGACACGGCCCGACCACCTCAGACTGCCACAGCATCTTCACTTCGTGGTTTCTGTCATACGATATTCAACATGACAGACTTCCAGCCCCTGTTCAAAACCACAGACAAGCCTCGATGGTTGAAGCCCAGCGCCCAAAGCGTACGTACTCAGACCGCGCCTTTGACACCCTGCCTAAGACCTCTGTAGCTCATTCGCGCCCAATTCAACATCGAGACCTGGGTTCTCCTCGGTGCAGCACTGCAATCCCTCCTTACCCTCCTCCTACCCATCCGGCTGGCCCTCTTGCCAGCTGCAGCTTTCCTCCTCTCCAAGATCGCCTCCACCTACGCCACCAAACACAACCTCCTTCGTAACCCTCACATGTCCAATGTCATCCACGGCAAACATTCCGCCCAATTCCCCAGCTCAGTAGGCGAGTTCGGCTCTGCCCCCGCCCGTTCCCCCGTCTGCGTCTTCATGATCGGCGCACGCGGTAATTCCCCCTTGGGCATCTTGGACCCCAACTTCAAGCAAGTGGGCGACTTCTTCACTCGTATGGTCAAGGAACTCGAGGCCTCGCCGCACGACACGGGTTTCCTCGGTGCGTCCCTCTGGCTCGGGACGGAACGCGCCTCCAATGCCGCCAATATGACTATCATGTACTTCCGTTCAGCAGCGGATGTGCACGCCTACGCCCACGGTCCGGTCCACCGAGAAGCTTGGGACTGGTGGTATAAGAACCTGGACCAGTTGAAGGAAGTTGGCATTTACCATGAATTGTACGAGGTTCCCAGCGGGAACTACGAGAGTATCTACGATCAGTTCCCACCCATGTTGGCGGGGGCGACGCAGCATCGGGTCGACAAAGAAGGGTTGGAAGGAAAGACGGAAGAATGGCAGTCGCCTATCGTCGATGCACGCAAGGGGCCGCTGAGAAGTTCCAAGGGACGGATGGCGAGGAGCACAGGAGGGGACAATGTGAAATATGGGACGGAGGCGGAAGGGGACGTTTTTGTGGAACGGAAGGACTTGGTGTAAATTACCCTTTGTTTGAAGATGACAGATTAGATCATGAAGACGAGTACATGCCGCGCCCCCAGCCGCCACCGTTCCTGCCAGTAACCCACCGGAGCCCTGTCACACTGCAGTCGTTCTGACAAAAGACGTTATCAGCAGAGTATTCGTGAGCGTCCTACCTTCCTGACCCAATACGCCCTGCCCGTCCTCGACTTGTATCTAAGCACGCAACGACTCTGGCATCCGGCTCGCGGATCCAGTTCGCAATGTGCGGCCTTGTGGTCAGCAGTGGCCCCCGCCTCGTCGACACTGGCCGGAGAACTGATGCAATAAATGGACCATGTTCCGCTGGCACCAGAACAGCGACACTTTGATCGTTTGATGTGCAGAAGCCTCGCAGCACTGAGAATAACGCCTCTGCTATGTAGCAGCCGTGGCGTCGTTGTAGGCTTGCCCACTTTCGATACCGGGTGCACATTGACATTCTCGTCTAGAAACCCAGAGGTTGTAGTCTCGTGAGTGCCATTTCTGCGAGGTCGCCGCCGAGAGACAAGCGGGCATGGGTTCGATTGAGGCGCGCTCAAAGGTACCTGTAGCATACGACGACGGCCAGAGCGACTAGGGCTCCTGCAAATCCCATTCCAATCGTGAGAGCCGCGACTGCAATCATAGCCCAGCTCAAGATGCGCGAGAGAGCAGTATCCTTGTCATAGAATGCGTACGTGGCAAAAGCGTGAGCGACGATCAGCCATGTGCTCAGAAGTGCCCATGCCTTGTACGCTGTTTCGATTGTGTATCCTGCGTACTTTCGGGGGATGACCGCCAGCAGTCGTGCGAGTATGATCAAGATAGACAAGCCCAAAGCATACAGGATCGAATCGGTAATGATCTCGACAAAGAGCAGAGATGGCCCGTCCGACTGGTGCCATGCCGGCGCCATGGCGTCTGGGGTATGCTGGGTCCCTTGTGGTTGGGAACTGGTGTCTTGGCCTGATGCCTGAATCTATCCGGGAATAAGACAAGTCGATACTGGCGGTGTTGAACAGAGGGCGACACCAGTGTCTACGGCCTCTATGTGTAGGTCATGCCATGGCAATTGACTGGTGGTGCAATGCACAGGGTCTCCCCATGGGCAGAAGTGCAGGACGCGAGGTGCTGTAAAAATAGAGGTCAGCGGAAAAGAGGAGAGATCGACAAATAGTGCATAAAACACGAGCTCGTTGCCGTTGAGGGAAAGACAGAGGAGAACTAGGACGAAACGAGGCTAGTCTCACGATTGGGATGCGGCGGATGGGAGAGCAGAAGTCGAGTGTTTTCGGGTTCGCGCCAAGACTTGACACAAAATGCGAGGGCGTCTCCATATTTCCATCCCCATTTCCTCTCATCACACGCAAAACATTCCCTCCTGACGACGACCATCTCACTTCCATCACCCACGTATCCGCCTAATCAGTCGCTCTCCAGTCACTCGCTTGATCCGTGGAATTAGTCGGAGCATTCCCTGCAACCCGCACAGGCACCATCGTTTCAGCACTTCACCCTTGGTCGCCTTCGCAGCAAAACGTCAATACGAGTGTCTTCACTTGGAAGAAGAGCTCGACCATTTCACCACAAGTCCCATCGCTTCTTGCCTCATTAGCCCTTTCTCCATCGCAATGCGTCCAGTGCAGCTCCTCTCTTCGGCTCTCCTTTGCACATCCGTCGTGTCCGCATGGCCATGGACCGACAACTCATTGGGTGATGCCCTCGGAGACCTCATTGTACCCCACAAGCGATGTGAGCTCTACATCCGTTTTCTAGCATTCATAGTAGCTGATTAGCCTCGCAGCACCCCAGAGAGTCACACTCGGCAATTCCGATGCTCCAACGCCGAATCCCTCCCAGTCAACGAACGAGCCATCTACCACGGCTTCCAACTCGGACCAAGCTGAGAACACAAACGAGAGTCAGTCTGGCGATGCAACAGGCTCGGGGTCGGCGTCGGCGTCAGGGAGCAACACAGGATCAGTGTCTGGAAGCGCTTCTCGGACAAGTAGTCGATCTGGCTCGGGATCTGGCACAAACACCCAGCCAACCCAGACAACCTTTGATCCTCGTCTGCCCGCCGGTGGTATTGCCATGATCACGCCAAACTCACGCAGTTCGGCCTCGTACTACAAGATTGGGGATTTTGTCACATTCGCCTGGAACTACACTTCTCTGTCCGTAACACCATCCGCTATCGACATCCTTGCCTCGTGTTCTCTAAACCAGCAGATTTACACCCTGGCGACGAACCAGACCGTCGGGAATGCCACTGGCGCAGTGACTTGGGATACGGGGAACTACCAGGCAACTGCCACCGTACCGCTCCTCACCGAGACCTATACCCTGATTATTCACGATGCGCAGAAGGACGTTACAGATACGCCACGAGCTGGCTATCTGGGCACATTCAGTCAATTCACTTTTGGCATGTACGCACCACAGGCCTACACTCCGCCTAGCAAGTACGTCTGCGTCACCTGCAGCGGCGCCATGACTGCTATTGAGAAGCAGAGTCTTGCCGTCGTCTCCATCTTCGCTACACTGGCTGTGCTAGGAGCAACCTGGTTCACCGGACTAGGGGCAGTCATATGATCCGAAGTCTAGACGAGAAGAGAAGATGTAATTACATACCATGGCGTTACCTTGGGCGCATATCATTGGCAACGGAGTCACGCGGCGCATACCATATTTCTAGTAATGAGGGGGTTTGCTGGCCCGTGGGAGGACGGCAATGGCGTTCTCAGTCCACTCATTACAGGCGACACTAAGGAGGAAAAACTCATGATGAGTACAAGATGCTGTAATTAGTTTTCAACGCTGAAATGAATGCACACATTCTACAAGCTTCGACTGGGGGCACCCAATGCAGAGAACAGGTGGCTTTGCTCGAATCTGCTGTTTTCTCCTTGGGGTATCATGTCTAGTACCTAACGTCCAGGTCCTCAATATCTATCGTATCGTCAAAGTCGTTGTCGGAGTAATCCTGCGTCTGACCTCCTTCCTCGTCTTCCGAGCTATCCTCGACGACGACCTGTGATAATTCGGCCTGCCTTTCTTCTTTCGCCTTCCTTGACTCTTGACTTGTGGTCTTGACCTTGCTTCCTGGGGTCCCTTGGATCCCAAGAGCATCCATTTGCTCTTGCGTCAGGTCGACTACCGCTGGGGCATACTCGCCGTCTTCGTCCTCTTCGTCGTCGTCCATTTGCGAGAGGCCCATCGGTCGAACGTCTTCCCCTTCCGCGGTTGAGTGATGGCTTTTGAGGTGTGCTCCAGATGGATCGCCACCAAACTCGGGCATGGCTTTCCGAAAAGGTCGCTCAGGGAGCAGAGCATCGTCAAAGTCCCAACTATACATGTCAAAGAGGGTCGCCTCGAGCTTTTTCAGCTCGTCGAGGACGTCTACGACGGTCTTGTCGTATGCTTGCTGCCGTCCCTCGATCTCCATGTCGTCTCTACTGCCCACGAGTTCCTCAACTGCTTCCCTGAACCGGACAAGAAGTCCTCTCAGGAAACTGTGACCACTGACATCTAATTCGTCTTCGAGGAACAGCGTTTTGAGCTCGTCCTCGCCCATGTCGTGTAGGACTTCCTTCTCTCGCTCCATTTCGGCTTCCTTCTCCATCGCCCGTACCTCCCGCTTCAGTGCTTGCTTTCTGCCTTCGCCACGGCCTGTCTTGCCCCTCAAAGGCAGGTCATATCGCAGAAGCTCTTCTTCGGTCTTGTCTTCCAGGCTCGACTCCCTGACCTCGCCCAATACCTTGCCACCATGCCGTTCATCTCCCTGATTCCCTTCCTCCGTTGGCACGGTAACATCAGTCCCCAGCCTGAGCATCTGACCCCTCACCAGCTCCAAAAACCTCACAAAGAACCCCGGCACCTCCGCCACGACAACCCGACATGTCAAGACCACCCTCATCAACTTCCTCCACTGCTCCAGACAAGCGAAATTATTCAGCGTCAACGCCATGACAAAACAGAACTCAAACTCGGCCAGCACAACCCGCAGTGCCCCCTCGGACCCGTGTCCCGACCCCTCCCCACCGCTCCCCCCAGCCAAATGGAACAAATACCAGCTCCGATCCCTGGCCCCCTCGGTCCTCTCCCTCCCCGTCGCCCCCTCCCTCCACGTCCTCCGCAAATCCACCGCCATGAGCCTCAAAGCCCTCTCCGTCCCCTGCACCACACCGCCCAACCCATCCGCTCCGTCCTCCACATCGCTGTACGTCGTGACGTGCCACCCTTCCTCCCCCGTCCCAAACACCCGACTCAAATACTCCCGCGTGACCTCGGCCGTCAGCCCGACCCATGAATTCGGGCCTTGGTCCGCGGGCCCGTCGGACCCGGACCCGGACCCAGACCCAGACCCAGACGATTGCCGGTACGGCGCCATGCCCCCGCGCCAGATGGCGCCGAGGTTCGCCCTTGCGCGCAGCGTCTCCGCCGCGTCGAGAACGGGCTGTAAAGTCTCGGTGGGCTCGTCCCAGCGCTTGAGAATCAGGGTGGGACTGGGATCGGGACCGGGACCGGGACCGGAGACAAGATCAGGAATGAGGAACCATGCGCCGTGGCGGACGGCGAGGGTGCTGTGTGGGGAGGTGAAGATGAAGTGTGGGCCTGGGGGGAGGGATTTCACGCCGCGGAAGGACGGGCTGGTGGTGAAGGAGAGGAGGTCGATGCCGCATAGGGAGGACGGGGGGAGAGAGAGGAGGAGGAGAGCTGGGGTCGGGTCGTCCATTTGGGGGTTCAGAGGGAGCGGATGGTGGTGATCGCGGGAAGGTCGGGGTGAGTGGCGTGAGTGGCTAACGGATTCTGGTGAAGCATTTCGCGGATGGAAATGTCAGACTTGGTCGTCGTGAAAAATACTCCCAGGATCACGAAACGCTTCCAGGCTTTCCAAATGTCTGTGATTGGCTTCGATTGATACTACGGGTCACAGATCGGATGTGCGGTACTTTTGGAAGATACGGGTGGTTTTATCGCTGGGGTGGAAGTGAACAGGGAGAAAATTCACATCAACACACGTCTTGGCATCAGAGGCGACGAGAACGCGAGGGACAAGAGGCGAGACCAACGAGGACCTCCACTTCGAAATACTGTACAAGAAAAGTCCGCAAGTATGCAGCGGCATCGCCATCTCCCAACCCTAATGCTCACGCTCACCAAATGCCATTCCAAATGCCCCAACGCCATGCAGGCTTCGATATCCAAGAAACTCAGCAGAACCACGCCTACTCCTTCACGAGTCGCTCAGCAGCTCGCTTGATGATCCTCGCCGCCTTATCTACATGGAACTGCGCCGCTTTCAGGTCCTTTGCATCAAGCGCGTCCCTCACGGCGGGGAAGTACGACTCGTCATAGCCTGACCAGGCTTGCGGGCCGAAGATGATGTGCTTGTATTGCTCTCTGCCAGGGATCTGTGTCACAGGTCAGCATTCGTCTCTTCATCGGCGGATATGATTCACGTACGCCATGCTGCTCGCCCTCGTCCCCCTCGAACATCCCGGGCAAGTCCAACATATCCGTCTCAAACGCTTGCAGCTTGTTATTGTGCTCCATGCGCTTTATGGCGAAAACGTTGGTTTCGAAACCGCCTCGACCCATGACCTGCGCAATCCAGAAGTCTTCGAATTTGTGGAACTCTTCGGCATTGCCTTTCAGGATGTTGGAAGCGTCTCGCAGCTGAGCGATGTTGACGCCGAGATCTTTCGAATCCTTCTCCAGTTGGTCGACGTACCCGCCGACAGCGTTGGCATACTCTTTCAGGTCGAACGGTATAATGGGACGGTCTGCAAGCTCGAGAATGACCAGTGCCCAGATCTGCGCAAGGGCTTTGTGGTAGTCAAAGTCAGGATCGCCGTATTGCTGCATCCACTCGAATGTCTCGTAGCAGCTGTGGTAAGGATAGCCGTGCTTGGGACCAGTAAAGCCAAAGTCCAGAGACGAGGCGCCGGCTAGATCCTGAAACGCGACATAATCACTGCCAGATCCAAGACCTTCAATCGTAGAACTCTTCTCGTCCCACAGATTCTGGATAGATTTGTTCGAGGCAGGGTCACCCACGCGGTCGAGCACATGCTTCAAGATCTTGCCATACAATGGCGAGGAAGCTGCTCGAAAGTCTGGCCCGGATACACCTGCGTCGACATTGACGTAGCCAACGACGTGGTTCCGCAGAAATCCAATGTGATCCTCGACATATTCAGTCGATCCGATCATGTTGTATTCCTCTGCATCCCAGCTGAAAAACTCGATCGTCCGCAGAGGTCGCCAGCCGTACTTTCGCAGCGTGCCAAAGATGTTGACCACCTCCATGAGCACAGCAGTACCGGAGCCTGGATCCACTGCGCCAAAGCACCATGCATCTCGATGATTGCCAACCATGACGCGCTTTTCAGGTGCCTCAAGACCCTGAATGACACCACGGACGTTCCAGATCTGCTGGAACTTGTTCTCATCTTGCAGATTCTGCAGGAGTATCTTCGGACCATCCGTGTGTCCAGTCCACCATTGCTTCACTTCGGGCACTTGTCCCTTCCACTCGTTCGGCACCTGCTCGCCTTGGCCTTGTATCGCCTCCAGCAACTTTTGCGCATCTCGCCACGACAGTGGTAGACTCGGGATGTTGACCAGCCCAGGGTTGTCGTTCTCACTCTTCCGCTCCGCCTTGGGGACCGAAGCCCAACCCGGAGTGAGATAATCACCCAACACCCAGCTCATTAGGCCCACACTGCCCCTCTGCGTCGAGTCTGCCGGCCGCCACTGACCCTCCGGGATGACCTTTCCCTTTCCGAATCCATCATCAGCCGGGTCCGAGTAGATCAGACATCCCACGGCGCCCGCCATCTCCGCCGCCTTGACTTTGAGCGCTCGGTCGTCCTGCGTCGCATAATATCGTACAATGACCACACTCCCCTCGACCTTTACCCCCATGTCTTTTAATCTCGCAAAATCCTCTCTGCTCCCTCCATTAGCATAGACAAGATGCCCTGTGACATTCCCACTCCTCGAACTCCCGTGCCAGCTCAACGTCTGCTGCCTCGCTTGCCCGCTGAGCTTGAAGACGTTTTCCTCCTCGAGCTGCGCATCCCATCTCAACTCTGGCGGATCCACGATGCTGACCCTCCTCCCCCCTGGCGTCGGATAATTGAGGTACACAAAATAGTCCAGATAATCGACCTTGTCCAACGCCGCGGCGTTCCACTTCTCGTGTATCCACTGCGCGAGGAACCAGTCGCCCTCGGTGCCCGCCACGTGGTCGAAGCTGCTGATGTACCGCAAGTATTCCGCTATACGGCCTTTGTCCACCTCGCCTTGTACTCTTGCGCGCACGCTCTCGGGGTCGTAGTGTTGCGCCAACCCGCCGCGGTTGGGTATTATATTCAGAGCGAAGAGAGAGTAGACCAGCAGAGCTATGAGCATGAGGCCGACCAGGCGGGCCACGATGGGGAGGGAGACGCGCAGATTGCTGTTCTCTGGCAGACGAGGGGTGGGACACGACCAGCCGCGAGGAGCCAGGCGGAATGTGGGCAGGCGCAGAGTTGAGAGGGTGTGAGTGATGTGGCTGAAGTGTTTGCTAAAGTTGCTGCGGCGGTTGGGCGTTGAGGGGTCCAGGACTTCCATCTCCTCCATGTCTCGCCGCACGAGATCGGCTTCGTCGTCTGAGGAGTGGACTTCGGGGAGGTAGAGGTCCGAGTCGAGGGAGGAGCGGGCGGACTCGACCGTGGGGGCGTGGTAGGGGCCATTGCTGCGGGCGGTGGTGGACGAGTGGAGGAGGCCTTGCCGTTCGGCGTCGTCGCTGGTCTCGGATGCGCCGAGATGTGCTTGTGAAGAGTTTGGGCGGGAGGAAGTGGCCTCTTCGTAGGTCGGGATCGGGAGGGAGGAATACCTGTGGGCATCGTCGTTCGAGGGCATAACGCGGCCGGATGGTCCGCTGAGCGGATAACAGATCGTGGACTGGGGTCAGTGCTGACGGCTATCGCTGTGACATGGTAGATGGGTCTGCTTCTCGGAGGGGCTCTGGAAGGAAGACTTGCAGGGCGGGGATGGATGCTCAGGGGAGATTTCAGATTGCTGGGGTCTCGTTCAGGACTCGGCCAAGCATGCAGCAGCGTACGACGGCGGGAGGTTCGATTGCGGCTCCGGGGAGGCGCTGGATTTGAGCCGCACCCGGACGGCGGCAGTGATCTTGGCATCAAATCTGCCTTGTGCGTCTCCACGACATCGGTGGCATTGGACTTGTACATTGCAAATTCACAGCATATATACAACGCGTAACCCCTACACTACATGTTCCTGCCACCAGTGACCATGATTGTCTGCCCACTGACATAGCTGAACAGGGGACTTACTACCGCCAGGATGGAGCTCGCTGCCTCGGTGGCTGTACCAGCTCTGCCGAGGGGGATGTCCTTGAACGCCGTCTGTCCGCTCTCCCTTGCCGCCTTCTGAGCTTGAGGGATCCCTAGGGCGACTTTTTGGCCATCTGGAGTCGTCACAAAGGCGCCTTCCTCCTTGGCCGCGGTAAGCCGAGTCATAATATGACCGAAGGCGATGGTGTTGGCGCGCACGCCAAAAGCTGGACCCCATTCTTTCGCAATGGTCTTTGTAAGACCTGTGACACCGGCTTTACCGAGCGCATAATTGGCCTGACCAGCATTGCCATTTATGCCTGATGTGCTGCTAATGTTGATGATGTTGCGAGGTTCGCCGTCCTTGACTCGGAAGTACGGTGCGGCCTCACGAACCAGCTTGAACGGAGCTGTACCGTGCAATGCAATGATGGTGTCCCATTGCTTGTCCGTCATCTGTCCCTCGTCAGGACTGTGTCTTCATGAGAGTGATGGCATGGCGACCAACCTTGTGGATCACACCGTCCCACGTAAAGCCAGCGTTGTTAACGATGATATGAATCTTCCCATTGCCGAACTCGGCAGACTTTTTGACGAGCTCCTTGAGGTAGGCATCGTCGAGCATATCGCCGGGGATTGCAATGGCAGAGCCTCCGCTCTCGTTGATAGATTTGGCCACCGAGTCGGCCTTGCCTGATGGGATTTAGAAATGTTACTCTTAAAGCCATGGACCATGTTGCACACCCTTGTCAATGTCTGAGATGACGACCTTTGCGCCTTCGTTAGCAAACAGCCTAGCAGCCTCTGCTCCGATCCCTTGTCCACTGCCAGTGATGATGGCGACCTGCCCGGCCAACATGCCCTTGGGGTAGTTGAGATGGCCAGCGATCTGCTCTGCACGCTTACTGTACGACATATCGAAAGTAGATGATTATCTGTAACCAGCAGTATATGTTACCTTGTAGCGAGTGAGCATGAACTTGTCAGATTATCGTGTACAACATAACATGCGGAGTCGATGCGACTACCCGCATCCTTCTAGACGTGTACCTCGGCATTACCTAGTGCCTACAGTACCTTGCCTCACTTACCTAATACCTAGGTAGGTACTCGACCTTTCCCCAGATTCTGGCTTGGCAGAGCAGTGCGGCAATGACATCACTTTATAGATTTGGCAGCAACCTTGACTGATGCCTGAACGTGACGATGGAGTGAAATTATCAACACGCCGAAATCTGGATCCATCTGAAGAGGGCTATTCGCGTGGATCTGTTTCACTGCGACGTCTGAAGCTCTGGTCATGACTGCACAGATTTGAAGTGCAATGCAGGCCTAGTACTACACACAGCGTTGATCGCCATGGTGGCGCCGCAAGATGCTAAGCCTATGGATCGCCTAGAGGAAGATGTACATGGAACCACTACTGAAGAAAAGGGGGAGGCTGACGCGCTCGGCGATGAGATTGTGGCTGAGAAGACGTACTCGGATGATGCAGACGAGGCCACAAGACTAGCAGCTCTAGGAGCCGGAACGCGGGATCAGGATGATCTAGAACGAGATATCGGACGTCAAGCTGATGCGCTCCTCACCGAACAGGCAGACGAACGCGATAACAAGCGGCTGGAAAAGACTCGGACCGATCGCGCCCGTCTACTTGGCCAGGTGAAGCGTCTAGAGACAAAGCTGAACGCTTTCGGGAGCAAGCCCGTGAAGGACCGCTATCGTGCAGAGATCTCAAATTACGAAGCCCAGATCAAGAATCTCGATCGTGATACAGAGCAGATTCTCAAGCGGATTGAGAGCAGACACCAAGGCGAAGAAGGCTACGAGGCCGTCAATGCTACAGATGGCAATCAGAAACAGGCTGGAGAGAGCCAGCGCGAGTTTCTCATCCGCACCGGCAAGATCACTCCGTTCTCGAATATGGGAAGACAGGTGGTCAGGCAATCGAGCGACCTAGCAGATGTCATGCTCGATGCCGAGCAGGAAGGCGACGATGACGAAATCGACGGCGACTCGGTAGCTCATTTGACAGAGACGCCCAGGTCGCATCGTAACCTCATCAAACCTGGCTTCGAGGATGTCAACGAGGCGGACCAGAGGGCCATCAATGATGCCCTTGCCGAATTCGCCCATGAGAGACCTACCAAGCGGCGACGAGTACAGACAAGGGCAGAGATGCAGCAACCAGCTCCTTCGAAGCCCAAGCGCGCCGTCGATTTCAGTGATGAATCTGATGATGCTTACAGTCCGCGATCGGACGCCGAAGATGGGGGAGAAGGCTCTGATGCGCCCGCGGGGGAAGAAGACGACGAGATGGCCTTGGACATGAGGCTGACTACACCGGGTAACAAGAAGAGACGAAGAGGGAAACAACGCCTCCAGTCTGACACGGAGAGGGAGGATTTTGCCGGTATCGATGACGGCAATGAACACATGTATCAGTCCAGGTTAGAAAGTTGGAGTAGGAGAAGACGAGCCGCTAGGTTACGTGCTCGGCAGGTGACAGGAGATGCGAATGGTGCTGAAGGCGACGAGCACGATGCAGACATGATCGACGAGGGCGAGGAATGGCATCAACCCCATCCCACCAGGGCCGACACCGAATTTGAAGGCGGCTTCAAGATTCCTGGAGACATCTATCCTTCACTATTCGACTATCAGAAGACGGGCGTCCAATGGCTCTGGGAACTCTATTCGCAGCAAGTCGGCGGCATAGTCGGCGACGAGATGGGTCTAGGGAAAACCATACAGATCATCTCTTTCTTGGCCGCCTTACACTACTCCAAGAAACTTACCAAGCCGGTCATCGTCGTTTGCCCCGCGACTGTGATGAAACAGTGGGTAAACGAATTCCACTCGTGGTGGCCTCCTTTGCGAGTGTCCATTTTACACACGTCGGGTAGCGGCATGTTGGACCTCAAAAGAGAGAACAGTCTTGAGGGTGATCTCGAGCTCAGAGACTTTTCCGGCGCCAGATCCTCGGTGTCCAAGGGGAGCAAAGCCGCAAAGCGCATCGTCAATCGCGTGGTCAGAGACGGTCATATCCTCGTCACCACATACTCGGGCCTGCAGACGTACGCAGATCTCCTGATCCCAATCGACTGGGAATATGCGGTGCTTGATGAAGGTCACAAGATCCGCAACCCAAATACTGCCATCACCATCTACTGCAAGGAGCTTAGGACTCACAACCGGGTGATCTTGTCGGGCACACCCATGCAAAACAATCTTACTGAGCTCTGGTCGCTCTTCGACTTTGTCTTTCCGATGCGCCTGGGGACTCTCGTGAACTTCCGCCAGCAGTTCGAATTTCCCATCAAGCAGGGAGGGTATGCGAATGCCTCGAATTTGCAGGTTGAGACTGCAATGAAGTGTGCAGAGACACTAAAGGATACCATAAGCCCGTATCTTCTCCAACGCTTCAAGGTTGATGTGGCATCCGACCTGCCCAAGAAGAGCGAGCGTGTACTCTTTTGCAAGTTGACGAAGCTGCAGCGTGACGCCTACGAATTCTTCCTGGAATCAGAGGAGATGAAGTCGATCATCGCTGGCAAACGACAGGCACTCTATGGGGTTGACATTTTACGGAAGATCTGCAATCATCCGGACTTGACCGAGCACAAGACACTTTCGATCAAGGAGGGATACAACTACGGCAATCCTGCAAAGAGCGGGAAGATGCAGGTTGTGAAGGCCCTTCTCGAGATCTGGAAGAAGAATGGCCACAAGACCTTGCTTTTCGCTCAGCACCGCATCATGCTCGATATCTTGGAGTCTTTCGTTGGTAGCATGCCGGGCTTCCGCTACTGTCGTATGGACGGCAACACGTCAATCAAGGATCGTCAGGACCTGGTCGACGAGTTCAATCGCAACCAGGATCTTCACGTCTTCCTACTGACTACCAAAGTTGGCGGACTCGGGGTCAACCTGACTGGTGCCGATCGGGTCATCATCTACGACCCCGATTGGAACCCTTCGACAGATGTGCAGGCTCGCGAGCGTGCCTGGCGTCTTGGCCAAAAACGTGAGGTCGAGATATATCGTCTCATGACGGCGGGTACAATCGAAGAGAAGATCTATCATCGTCAGATTTTCAAGCAATTCTTGACCAACAAGATTCTCAAGGACCCCAAGCAGCGTCAGACTTTCCAGATGCGAGACCTCCACGACCTCTTCACCCTTGGCGATGCCAACGAAGGCGAGACCGAGACAGGCACTCTGTTCAGGGGCACCGAAGTGCAATTCGACAAGCAACCTCCAGCAGTCTCCGTGACCGCCTCCGCACCCACGACCAACGAAGGTGGTATACCTACGCCACCCAGCGATCCCACTTCAACCACCTCGATCCGAGGCATTTCTCACACCGCCGACTTTCGCGATCCAACCGAATCCTCTCCTCCACCATCTGACGACCCCTCCGCTCCCGCTCGCACCAAGAAAGACGACCGTATAATGAGCACCCTCTTCGCTCGCAGCGGCGTCACCTCGGCCCTCTCCCACGACGAGATCATTAACGGTCCCTCCTCCCGGCCCCTCCGCGCAGACGAAGAGATCATCGCCCGGGAAGCCAAACGCGTCGCCGCAGCCGCCGCCCGCGAGCTGCAAAGGGCGGGCGAACAAGCCCGCTCCGTGGCGCCCGGCACCGTCACCTGGACCGGCGTCTACGGCTCCGGCGGCCGCCCGGACTCTCCGGCCCGCGGCATCTCCTCGCGAGGCCGAGGCGGAGGTGGAGGCAGCCGCGGCGGTCCCAGCAGCGCCGGCATCCTCTCACGCCTCTCCGCCCGCCAAATTGTCGGTCCAGCAGGCACGACGACGGCGTTGTCCTCGTCTCGCTTCCAGCGCACAGCGACGCCCACCAGCGCTGACCCCACTGCCAGCGAATCCGAACACCAGCCCAAAGGAAGAGAGTTCATCGCCCTCATCAGGGACTATCTCCTCGCCCACGGCGGCAAGGTTTACACCAAGATGCTGATCGATCACTTCAATCGCTTCTGCGGGACGCCCCAGCGGACGGCCGAGTTCAAGGAAATGCTGAAGCGGATCGCGTATTTGGAGAAGGGCGGGGATGGGGCAGGGGCAGGGGCAGGAGGGGCCACAAGTGCTGCTAGAGGAGGAAGACTGGGTGGGAGGGGTGTGGTGGGTAGGGCAGAGGGTAGGGGCAAGTGGGTTCTGAAAGAGGAATATAGGCCCAAGACTGGAGCGGCTGCATCCGGGTCTGCGGCCGGATCGTGATAGGGACGAACATGTGTAATTAGACACCTACTCGATCCGTTACGAGAAGCGGAATGAGGGGGTGTTGTTAGCCAAGATAGGTCCGTTCATAGAGTGGCTTTTCGGCAACGATGTGTCGGCGGCGAGGACTACGAGTCCGATCTTGCTATAACGTAGCCTTTGCAGGCAATCGATTCCATGAATGAATTTCTAAGTGTTCTCAGGGTATGGTAGTTTCAGACATTCAAACGAACGGACTGGATCCGTCTATCTAGCGATTTGTGTGTATCACACAAGAATTCAGAACATCCGCCCGATGCAATCAGCCGTGCCGTTTTCTATCCTTACATTTGATCCATCTAGATCCATCCCTCACCTTAGTGAGCAGGTGCGATGGGACTGGCCTCCACGATCTCGGGGTCCCTAGCCCCCTCTTCCTCCCGTTCCACCGCCTCCGCCGGCGGCCGTCCAAATGCTCCTGGGACCTTCTCGCTCAGGTTCACTGCCAAGAAGCTTTTTGGCAATTTTACTGTGTGGAACTTTTCTTTCAGAGTGGTAATCACGCTCGTCCACTCGCCGTGTGGGGTAAGACTGCGTCTGGGAGCGCAGCCGATGCAATGTTTGCTGTCGAGCTGGACATCTAGCGGATCAAAGGTGTGGCATCCGGGAGAGATGGTGATCCGGATGGAGTAGTTGAAGGGCTCGAGGGGTTTGGGTTCCACCGTTGGTATCGCACTAGCGCCGGGATCAGAGAAGGAGCTGGACACAGGCGGAGGCTCGTTTTCGGACTCGTAGAGCTCGAAGCAAATCTGAGAGAGATAGTCCAGTTCGGGAATAGCGTTGCGCGCGATCTTGGTCTGGACGCCGCCTTCAAGGATGCAGTTTAGAAGAGTGTAAATATGAGATTCCTTGGTGAAGTAGATGAAAGACTTGGCATCGGGAGCGGCTTGGACGTGCTCGAGGTCTTTGACAATCTCCTTAAGTAGTGGCAGAGAGGTGAGGAGACCGATCTCGAGCTTCTCGCTGTCGGCCATGCCATATTCTTGAGGACCGATGTAGTCGAACATAATCTTGGACAGTCGGTATAGCTCGCGGAGACGCGAGAGACGGGCATCATTCCGTATCTTGGGCACTGGTGCAGCAGGATTGCCGGTGAAAAGATTGAAGTAGGACTCGCCGGGGTGCACACCCGTTGCCACTGCCCCACGATCTAGCAGGTGACGAGCAGTCTCCGAAGGACGACGCAGATTCGCCTTGAGGGCGTTCCGTTCGTCGGATATCCGCTCTCTTAAAGATCGATCTGCAGACTTGTCGAGAGGCTTCTCCGATGGATTGCGCGGAGGGTTGGAAGATGCGGCCACGACCGGAGGGTTGTCGCCATGTGCTGCTTTCCACTCCTTGCGCTGAGTAGCAGACAAGGTGCGCTGAAGCCCCGGCTCTTCGGAATCTTCTTCTTCAACAAGCTCATCTCGAGGAGTGAAGATCCACTCGAGAAACTGTCTGTTGTGAAGGGCGTCGAACTTCATGGTGTCGTACAGCTCCGAGATCTTGGAAGGGTCAACCTTCTCGGGATCGACGAATTCGTCAAAGAGCTTCTCCCAGCGCTCTTTGAATAACTCTGGATCTTCACCCGCGCACCAGCGCGCTTGTATGCTCTTCACATCCGTCTTGGTAGAATCCTGTGCATCGCCGGCTTCAGTGACGATGATAGACGGATCCTCATCGGTCTGCTTCAGCTTCTCAAGAGACGTCTGCGCTTCTGTCCGGAGTCGGGTAAAGTTCCTCCGCATAACGCGTCGGTGAAACTTCATGAGATCGACGACAGTCCTTGCAACGAGATACGGCTCGGGTGTTCCATCTCTTGGCCATGCGAATTGCTCAGGGGCTTGCTTGCCCTGCCTCAAGAGACCCTTCAACTTCTTCTTCACCTTATCCATCTCATCTTTGGCGGCATTGGAGTCGTCTAGCAGATCCTTGCGCACGCTGATGAAGCTCGGATCCATTTCCTTGTCATCCAGGAAAGCCGATGCAAAGATCTGCGCAGAAGTGGTGACGCGACGTTCAGAGGATGAAAAGATGGACACGTCGTCGAGAACAGCTCGGTTCATAAGCATGAGGTCGTTGCGTAGATTCTCGCCGAGATCCTGTGCTTGGTATCTGGCAGAGTGTGTTGGCTCTCCACCCCATTTCATGACCAGCTGCAGCTTCTCGAGCACCAAATTGTCTTCCGCAGCAGTCAATCGCGACAACGTAGTCTCAGAAATTGACTCACTTCGCTGGGGCTTGTAGTCCTTGAGAAAGCTTTCGATCGGCGAACCTGGCTCCAGATTACCTTGGTCATGCGGCAGAAGTCGGGGAGACGCCTCGACTTTCTTCTCAGTCTCCTGTTTGTCCTTCTTTCCGTCTTCAGAGTCCTTCTTCTTCTTGCGGAACATTGGCTTGATTTGGACCTTGGTACCCAGCCAAGATCCCTTCTTCTGAAGAGCGTTAAGCAATGTACGAAGCTTCTGCTGATCTTCGACGCCCTCTCGCATGGCCTGTTTCACAGCACCCTGAACACTCAGAAGAGCGGCTTCACCAACCAATAAAACTTCCTCGCGATGGCCTTTAAGCAAGTCAACGAAAGGCTTCGTGTGGAAGGTAAACTTGAATTTCTGTTTCGGGGTTCGGTCTGCGTGCCGGATGACCGCTACCATGCCCTTCAACTTCCACTGAGCCTTGGATGCTGGCGCCGGAGCAGGTTCTGGAGCAATGGCATCTTCGGACAACGACTTTTGCAGGTCCAGTCCATCTTCCTCTTCCAGTGGCAGTGCTGCCGGCGGGAGGTGTTCCGACGAGGGTGGGAATGTCCGCGTCCGCTGTGGCGCTTGGAAATCCTTTTCGAAATTCGGAGGTGTGGCAAGGGGACTAGTCTTTGCGCTGATGTCCGGGCTCTGTCCATGCCTCCGGTGATGATTGCTGAGGTCTTTGAGCTTCGTCACGCTGGGGGAGCGAAGGACTGATGCCAGTGCTGACCTGTGACCTTGACCGATGCTCTTCCTGCCCTGTCCGCCCTCACGCTCCATGCCCGAGTCTGTCTCGCTTTGCGCTGCGGCTTTGCTCTCCCATCTTAGTTTCTCCCGGACGAACATGCCTTTCATGATGCTGGCACACTTGTCGTAGTAATCGTTGTTGTCCTTCACAAAGCTCCAGCCGTTGACGTCGATAACGAAACTTTTGTCGCCGGCGCGAAGCAGATCAAATCCACAGACTCGTTGCCCGAAACCTTCGGCGATTCTTGCAGCCATAGCCATCTCGTCCTTCGTAAGGCTCGTGACATAGCGAATCTCCTTGCCGTTAGGGTTGCGCTTGACAACTCCGTCAACGACAGGTGACTTTCTTGTTTCAGCATGGCAGTAGTCTGGGCCAACAGTATATGCTTTCACATCCTCAGCATTATCGACCTTCAGGAATTGCTCGTAGATGTAGCTGCTCTCTGGATGTCGAAGCGCTCGAGGTATGATGAGGCCTTCATCTTTCTCCGAGCTTTTGTTGTTGATCTTCCGGAAGAGGCGGCGCCCGCCTCCACCCTGACTCTTTGGGTAATAGATGTAGATGTTGTGATCCTCGCCACTGGTGGGTTTTTCGACAAAGGGCTTGGTCAATTTCTTGCCATCTACCACAATCGTATCATCGTCATCAATCATCTTTACATCGGGCATGCGAGTAGGTGTCTTGGGCTCCTCGCCCTCGTAGAGGAATCGCAGACCTGTTTTTTGATAGATACGCTCAGCGATGTCTGATGACTGAGCTCGCGGACCGCCGTCCCGACTGATCTCAACCCGACGGGGAGTAGGTATATCGAGTCTATCCAATATCGACAGACAGATCCGGCGGTCCCAGAGGACAGTCTGCATGGGTACATCGTTGACGCAGAATGGTCGTCGCAGCTTGACATAAGCGATTGCTTTGTCGAGGGGAAAGCCGTCCGAAAAGAAGGATATGAGGAAATCGCAGACGGGCCAGTTCTCGACGGCCTCGTCGAGAATGACCTTGTCACCAAAGACGACGACCTCGAACTCGTTGTTCTGGATCAGGCGGTTGAGAATGTTGCGACTTGGTTTGGAACGAGCTTTGCTGTCCAAGGCGCACACACCGATTTTCCCAATTGGTGGTGGCTTGTCTTCTTCCTTGCTCCTGTCTGTACTTGGACTGGCTGACGGTACATAACTGCCCGACGGTTTCCTTGACGTAACTGCGCGACCGCGAGCTGAAGAGGCGGCCGAGGGAGGGGCAGCGAGACGTTGTGAAGGGTCTGGCGGTGCGAGATGAGGCATGTCGGCCCCCGAGACCGGAGGAGGGGAAAGCGCACCATTTTGAGATTGCGTGGTGACTGATAGAGATGTAGTGGCAGTAGTGCTGGTGTCTTGCTTGACTAGATACAATGTCAGGAGGCTTGTACAAAATGCACACGGTGGAGGTGGCCGATAAGGGGTCACGAGAGCGACCAGATGCACAAGCGGGGGATCGTGAGGGGAGGGGAGGGGATGTCGACGAACCCTCTGCTTCTGAGCCAGCGATGGAACTCGGAGTGCTAGTCATGACTCCTCTGGCTCGATCGTATAGGACGGAGCCGAAACTGCAGAAGGAAGATAGAGATAGACGGTTGGACTCGAGATCTGGCTCGGATCTCGCGACTAGCGCGGTGTCGGGAGGGGAGGAAGTGGTCGGTGAGACATTGCCGCGATATGAACAGCTCTGTGACAACGAGGATCAGCAACACGCATGGGGCGGTATTACACACAGCGTCCGAACATGCGATCCATTGTGATCGTAGGATGTAAAGGGTAGTGTTCCGCCGAAACTGCTTACGATTTCTTGAGCAGCCCCACCACCGCCGCCGCCCGCTGTGGAGACCAGACTGCCATTTCGCTCGGAGGCTCTGGACAAGCGACGGGTGGTATATTGCATTGGCGACATGTTCTTGGGCGGCGGGGGCATGACAATGCTTGCTTTGTCGGTGTCGCCACTGGTCGTCTCGGCATCGACATGGCGACTCTTCCGCCTGGTGAAGGTGGGCGATGCTGCGGCGCTCAAGTAAAGCGAGCTTGCTCTGGAGCGCACGCTCTCTGCGCTGGTGGTGCGCTCGAGCTCGTCCATGACTGGGATCAGATCGGATCGGGTTACTGCCGGGAAGACATGGCTGGCGGCAGCAGGTGTGGTTGCACACGCTCCTCTGTAAGCAGGTGGCGGGTATAAAAGTCAAACTGGACTGGAGGGGATACCGTAGTCAGGCAGTCAGGCAGTCAGGCAATCACATGAAAAGATGCCTTGGGAAGAGCCGCATCCCTCCTGCAATTTTAGACTTTCGGCGGCCGACGATCACTCGCTTCATCCCGACCCCCACGCCTCGGATCTCTTGGCATTATCAAAAAATTATCTGCTCTCGCAATGATCGAACCCAGATTCTTATAAAACTAGAACCATGCCGGCCAGCGATACCGAAGTCGACTCGGTGCATGGGAGAGTCGCGAAGCGGGCTAGAAAAGATGTCAACTCCGGTCTTGTCACGCAACGAAGCATCCACAAATCTGGCACCTCAAGGCTCTTTGCCCCATTTCGGACTGTCGGCTTGGTCTCCCCAAGCCACGTTCCCTTCACCAGCGTAGGACTCGGACAAACGACATATCAGATCACGACCTCTGTCGGAAATGCTTTGCAGACATATGACCTGAAAAAGGGTCTGAACCTCGTGTTCATCACTCGCCCGCAAACCCCCGGCACCATCACGGCATCGTTGGCGTGGAAGGATCGTGTCTTTGCCGCTTGGGATGGGGACGCACGAGGCATCGGTGTGTTCAAGAGAGGCAAACAGATCGATCAGTTGCCTCTGCCGCTCGGCCACTCCCAAGACATCACGAGCTTCCGAATCTTTGGTTCTTGGATCGTTGGAGTCTGTGAGACCGCTATCTTGATCTGGAAGTCGTCTTCTCTCGAGCACTACACCACCGTGCAATGCATGCCCGGGTCACACTTCACAGGTGCCATTGCTACCGTCCCTACGCTGCTGAACAAGATCCTTCTTGGCAAGGACGATGGAAGTGTTGAGATATGGAATGTGGCCAGCGGCAAGCTGATCTACACCATGCTTCCGGAGTCTGTCGACACTGGCGCCGTCACGGCATTGGAAGCGACCCCAGCTCTTGGAATGGTCGCAATAGGACATGCTGATGGTACCGTCACGATACAGGATGTTACATCGGACCGACGGATAATCACTCTCTTCGCGGGAAGTGATTCGAAGGGCTCGTACCCCATCACCGCCATAACTTTCAGGACAGATGGCATCGGCGCGGGCGACGACGGACGCAAGCCTGGTGTAATGGCTACTGCTTCCTCGCGATCTGGCGATGTCACGCTGTGGGACCTGAATGACGGCGGCCGGAAGGCAGGTGTCCTCCGAGGAGCGCATTCGGCACCCTCAAAAGCGTCACAAGGCGGCGTGAGCAAAATCGAGTTCCTCCCCGGGCAGGCCATACTCGTTTCAAGCGGCATGGACAACCACCTCAGCACGTGGATATTCGATGAGACGCCCTTTTCGCCAGTACCGCGACTGCTGCATTCCAGAGGTGGCCATGGAGCTCCTGTTACCAAATTGCACTTCCTACCTTCTGCATCAGACGGCTCAGACATGAGCGGGAAATGGCTTCTGGCGTCGAGCAAAGACCGCAGTCTATGGGCTTGGAGCCTTCGGAGGGACGGTCAGAGCTCTGAGTTGTCGCAAGGTGCGATCAAGAAGAAGGCGCGCAAGTCAGGCATCATGTCATCCGAAGGCCGCGACTTCATCGAAGGTCTCAAAGCTCCGCCGATCACTAGCATAGCATGCAGTCTGAACCGCGATGGAGGTATCGGCGCCATTCCTGGCAAACACGGCATCTGGCAGCCTCCCGGGCAATCGAAGCAGCAGCAGCGAGACGCCGAGAGCAGCAGCACCACAGGCTGGGAAAGTGTCGTGACAGCGCATGAGGGCGACAGCAAAGCTCGAACTTGGTTCTGGGGCCGCAAGCGAGCGGGACGATGGGCTTTTGAGACGAGTGACAAGAGTGAGGTGAGGAGCGTGGCCATGTCCCCTTGTGGGACATTTGCCATCATCGGATCGGCCACAGGGGGCATCGATGTCTTCAATCTGCAGTCGGGACTGCACAGGCAGCGCTTCCCTCCACGACTCACGCCTCAGCAAGCAAAGGAGCTGAAGATCAACCTGCTGAAGGACGGCCAGGACGTGGACATTGACTCGGAGCCGGGTCAGCAGAAGTTTTACAGGGGACAAGGCAAACATGCCACTGCGGTCACCGGCCTGGCAGTGGATAATCTCAACAAGATACTGATCAGTTGCGACGATGCGGGTAAGATCAAATTTTGGGACTTCAAGACAGGGGCTCTGCTTCAAGAAGTGAGGTACCACTGCTCCATCACGGCGCTGCGACTGCATCGCTCCTCGGAACTCGCGGCCTTCTCCTGCGCAGATGGCGCCGTCCGGGTAATGGACATTACCACGCGAAACCTCGTCCGCGAGCTGCGCGTCTCCAAAGTCGCGACCAATCCACTGTCATCTGCGTCGTTCACAGATTTCACCTTCTCCCAGGACGGCCGCTGGATATCGGCCGCGACGTCCACGTTTGTCTCGGTATGGGACCTTCCCACCGGCCACCTGATCGACCTCTTCCGCCTCCCCTCGACCTGCACAGCCCTCTCCTTCTCCCCGACAGGCGAGTACCTCGCCACCGCCACCAGCACCTCGGTCGGCATCGACATCTGGTCCAACCTCACGCTCTACACCCACGTCCCCGCCCGGCACATGACCGAAGACGAAATCACCACCATCCTCTCCTCCCCAACCACGCTCCTCCCAACCCCCTCGGGCGCCTCGGAACCAACCCTCTCCCTCTCCCTCACCTCCGCCGAACCCGAAGATCCCGAATGGGACATCGAAACCCCTTCTTCCCTAGCAAAAGACCTCGCCTCCCTCTCCTCGGACCTCCTCACCCTCTCCCTCGTCCCCCGTTCCCGCACCCAGAACCTCCTCTATCTCGACACCGTCCGCGCCCGCAACAAACCCGTCGAACCGCCCAAGAAGCCCGAAAAGGCCCCTTTCTTCCTCCCCAGCACCACCAACGGGGCCCTCACCTTGACCGAGGCCAAGGAGACCGGTACGGACACGGCGGCGGCGTTGGAAAGGGAGCGGAGTCGGATCATGCGCATGGATCGCGCTGCGGGACGGGGGGAGACGATGAGGGCGTTACGTGCCGCCGCCAACTCCGCGGCTGTGGGGTACGGGGGTTTTGTGGAGCATTTCAAGACCTTGACCCCTGCGGCTGCGGACGTCGAGATTCGGAGTCTGAGTACGGGGTATGAAGGGATGAACGAGTGTGCTGTGTTCGTGAGGGCGCTGTGCTGGCTGTTGAGGCAGAGGAGGGATTTCGAGGTCGGGCAAGTGTGGATGAACGTGTTTCTCAAGGTGCATGGGGACGTGGTGGTGCAGGATGAGGAGGTCAGGGAGGGGATCAGGGAGTGGAGACGGTTGGTCGGAGAGGAGAGGGAGAGAGTTGGTAAATTGGTGGAATACTGCGCTGGGATGGTGGGATTCTTGCGCGCGGGACGCGTGTAGGTGGTCTAGTGGAGGAGTTGAAGGACTTTGAGGAGGTCGGACGATACGCCCATTGCTGTGACGTCTGCGCCAGCGCTGGGGGAAGAGTGTCAGCATTATCAGCAGAAAGTCGCGGGATAACATACCCTGCGCCTTGAATAATCAAAGGGTTTGCCCCGTATCTCTTGGTATAGAAGTTGATGATGTTGTCGCTCCCCTTGAGTGCGGCGATGGGGTGACTCGTCTCGAAACTTTCCAGACCAACCTTGACATCCCCCTTTTGCACGTCGATGCTGCCCACAAAGCGCACCACTTTGCCTTGTCCTGCCGCCTCGGCCTTGACCTTTTCCATCTGATCATCAAATTCGCCCAACCTAGCCAAGAATTCATCCCCACTGCCCACGCTCTCCAACTCCTTCGGGATGAGACTCTGCACCGGGAAGCTCGTCGGGCCATCGACCTTCAATCCCGCCAACCTTGCGAGGATGGTCAACTTCCTCGCGACATCCAGTCCGTTCAGATCATCCCTGGGATCCGGCTCCGTGTACCCCAACTCCTTGGCCTTCTTCACCTCGGCAGCAAAGGTACCTCCGCCGCCGCCCACGGGCATGAAGCTGTTGAACAAGAACGACATGGTCCCGCTGAAGACACCTTCGATGCGGGTGACTTGATCGCCGGTCTGGACCAGATCCTTCAAGGTGCTGAGAACAGGCAGGCCTGCGCCGACGGTCGATTCGTGGAAGACGTAGCCGCCGCGTCCTGAGCCGTTTGCTGCGGCGGAGAAGATTTCGTCCCAGAGCGAGAGGGAGGAGGAGAAGGCCTTTTTGTTCGGCGTGACGATGGAGATGCCCTTTGCTAGAAACTGTGGGTAGGAAGAGGCGAGGTCGGAGGAGGAGGTGTTGTCGATCAGGACCACGCGTTCGGGAGCTGAGGAGAGGAAAGAGATCAGAGATGAAGTGGAGAGGAGAGGAGTAGTGGACGCAGACAGCGCCGAGGACCAATCGGAGAGGGAAAGGGGACGATAGGACTCGGAGATGAGCATTTTGCTGGAGCGAGCGAGGAGGATGGTCGTGAGGTAGACCGGGGAGGGAGATTGAGAGAGCTTGGAGCTGAGAGACTGAAGCTGGGTCAGGAACGAGGTACCAACACCTCCAACACCTAGAAAACTGTCAGCCGAGCAGCTCAATGGTGATGTGTGTCGTATAGTCTAGCAGAGAGGAGGTGAGGGCAAGACCAGATGGCGGCTGGAGGGGCTCACCGATGACGGCGACAAACACTTGACGTGGAGCAGGCATTTTGAATACAGTCTTGACAAGCACAGCAGTTGAAAAGCGCGATAGTAGTCCAAGTGGTGACTCAAATGGCAAGATATAAGAAGCTCGCAGACCCTCAGAATTTCATAGTGGGGCAGCACGACGACATCGGGTCGGGCGAGCTCGGGCCCAAAGAACGCGGGGAAGCAGATCAAGAAGTGACCATGTCGGGGGTCTTGACCCGAGCGATCTCCATCGCAATATCATCTCCAGTGAACCCACCTTTCTGAACCCTGCCATGCGATAACTCGCGCTTCCCCCATCGCAGCACGCGATCCATCCCCCGCTCCAATCACCACGAGCCGACCCGAGACCAAGAACCAAGCATGTCCTCGAAAGACGCGCACCTCTACTCTCTCGGACCCAAAAAGTCCAAAGCCCATTCCCTAGACACCTCAGCCTCCCTCGCCTTCACCTCCCACCTCAGCTCTCTGATCTCCACGTCCTCATCCTCCAGATCCAGCGCTCGTCCCTCAACAGGCCGTCCGCACAAGAAGAAAGACGACATCTTCGCCACGCACAATCGCAACACGGCCAAGCGCGCCAAACGCGACGTCGAGGACCGAGATGCCGTGCGCGCGGGCCTAGTCCGGGAGCCGCGGGGCGAAGTCGGGACCGTGGACGACGCGGCGTGGGCGCGCAGTAAGCGGAAGATGGAGGAGAAGGCACGGCTGTATGCCGCGATGAAGCGTGGAGACGTGGAGGACGAAGAAGGGAAGTTGATGGTTGACTTTGACTCGAAGTGGGCCGCTGAGCAGGGAGACGTGGGAAGGGAGGGCCGATTCGACAATGAGTCTAGCGAGGGATCGGAAGGGGAGGACGAGGAGGTTGTGGAGTGGGAGGATGAGTTTGGGCGGACGAGGAAGGGGACGAGGAGGGATAGGGTCAGGGAGGAGACGAGGCGGAGGATCGTGGGGGAGTTGGAGGAGCGGAAGAGGCCAAAGGCGCCGGAGAAGGTGATCTATGGGGACACGGTGCAGGCGGCGGCGTTCAATCCTGAGAGGGAGGTGGTGGAGAAGATGGAGACGTTGGCGGCGAAGAGGGATCGGAGTCTGACGCCGCCGCCGGATGTGCATTTCGATGCGACGAGAGAGGTGAGGAGCAAGGGGGTTGGGTTCATGCAGTTGAGTTTGGACAAGGAGGAGAGGAAGAGGCAGATGGAGGCGCTGGAAAGGGAGAGGGAGGAGACGGAGAGCAAGAGGCAGGAGAGGGACAAGATGATGGATGAGAGGCGGGCGAAGCTGGAGGAACGGAAGCGATTGATCCAGGAAAAGAGGGGCAAGAGGAAGGCGGACGAATTTCTGGACGGGCTGGAAAAGGAGATGGCGGCACAGCAAGACAGCGATCCGACGTGACAAAAAGTCTTGGTATCGATTGTCCTATGCTTGTGGACGGGTATCTATCCATGCAGTATTCCCAGGCTCGCCCGAAAAGGGGAACTGGAAGACCTTCTCCGGGGCGCTGTACGGCTCGTAGTCAGCGTCGGAAAACAGCTTCGTGACGTTGGCAATCAAGCGACCGGTCCTGTTGAAGCCAGGGCCAAAGTCCTTGTACTCGGCCATGGTGGTATCTGTTCCCGAGTCAGCATCTCCCCAAACGAATTCAGGCGAACAAGCGACGACGTACTAATCCCCAGCCTCGGATCCGTAGCCGACCACTGAATATACCCGCTAGGCCGTATACTATCGTCCAAATCGCAATTGGCAAACAGACTCCTGTGCAGGGCATTCCACGGCCTACCCAATGCGCACTGTCCCGTGATACTCAACGTCTCATTCTCCTTCCTGACCCTGCTGTCGTGGATGTAAACCCCATAGCGATTCACAAACGTCGTGTTGGTCCCCTTCCAGGCAGTGATACCGCCCCCACAGCCTCTCATCAGGACCTCGCTGTCCTGGACCCACAGGGTGCCAAAGCCGTAGAAGAAGTCCGTTTGTCCCGCCACAATGCACTTGTGCATGTAGCCGTTGCCCAGCTTGCCGACGTACACGGTGTCCTGGTAGGAGTAGAAGCCGCAGTAGTAGAAACCTGCATTTGCGTAGGAGAGGCTGAGAGCGAGGGCCGGACCGGCGCTGTATGGGGCGTAGACGTTACGGAAATTCAGGTTGTAGGAGCGGAAGTTTGTGTTGCCGAATGGGGTGGAGGGGGGAACGGGGTTGCCTTGGGGACCGGCGCCCGTGGCGCTGGAGTTCAAGGTAGGGGCGATGGTGAGGGTTGAGGTGTAGAGGTTGTCGTAGCTGCCGGTGGAGGGAGTGCCAGTTGCGTTGGACCAGATGATGTTGACGGTGTTGAGGGTGTTGGAGTTTGGGTGCTTGGTTGTGCCGAGGAGGGTGAGGGGCCCCGGACGGGTGATGTTGAGCTGTTCGGTGTAGTTGCCTGGCTGGATCAAAATGGTATAGGGAACGGTGTTGTTGGGCAGGGAGAGGATGGCGGATTGGACTGTCTGGAAGCGGCCGGATGGTCCGACTAGGATCGTGCCCTTGGGACAGCCGGAGAGAGGGTCACGAGTGGGTGCTTGACAGGCGCGTCTACTCCATGCTGTGGCGCTGTGGGTGAAGATGAGCAGCGCAGCCAGGGCGGTAGTCAAAGAGAAATGCTGCGGCGACATGATTGACGACGAAGACGTTGTTCCCAATGCGCAACCGACTCCTGGGTATGCCGACTGTATGAGGAGACGCGAGAGACAGTAGAGAGTACCTACTGGGGGTTGCCATGCAGACCTGCCTACCTACCTATATCATCCCTCAGGCAATCATCAGTCACGGAGAATCTCCCAATGGTCTGGAACTTCGGCACGAATAAACACACCCACAAACCCGTCATCGCGTCCTGTGAACAGATGAGGACCCTGGTTGTGCGGAGTTGTGGAGGAAAAGATGGAGATGAAGTGCAAAACATCCACCAATGAGCGCCAAGCCATGGTGATGTCGTGGCGATCTCGTCTGGGGGAGGGGACGAACCGAAGACCGGCGGGCGTTTATTGCGCAGTGACAGACGTCGCTTGCGAGGCGCAATGGACCTGGGGTTTCATGTCATGATGGGTTCCAGATGCGCAATGCCACATGGGTGTGATAGAGTGGGGTGATCAGTGGTCATTTTGGCTATGCTGTGTACCCTCGGAAGAGGCCAAACGCTTCCTCGGTCTTCTAATCCTACAAAGTTCCCCAAGTCGCCTTTGATACTCTACCCGTTTATGCATACCGATTCGCTATAGGCGTGCCGTGTGGTATTCCAATTCCATCATTAGATCGTGAAAGGAGCGCGCTCGCTCAGGCATCAGACAATGGCAGACATGCGATTCTTCTTCTTGGTACTGCCCCATCTACCAAGCATGGCACTTCCCCGTCGAACAAACATTGAGCTGTCGCTTGATTCCTTTTTGGCAAGAGCTGGTTTGCTCTTCTTGACCGAGGTTCGCCTGCCGGGTATGTCGTCCGGGACGGCGGTGGTAATGTACGCATCCAGTCTCCGATTCATCATCTGGTTCCGCTCCGCTCTGTCCGTTTCGCGCCTCTCGAATTCCGATTCGGGGCTGCTCGACCGCGATGTGATGGCCGAGAAGGTGGTTACGCTGTTGGATATGCTGTTTGACCTCCCGCGGACGAACGAGTCGGTGGATGCGACGGTCGAGTCGCTGCGGCGGCGAGCTTCGGAAAAGTCGTTGCCTCCGAACAGCTTGTGAGTCGCGGCATTGGGATCTGTTGATGATGGACCGCACCAGGGGCAATCGTCCACTCTCGACTCCCACCCCTCTAAGCGGACCTTGCTGGAACAATTCGAGAGGTTGGTGGAGCTGGAGCACGGACGGACGAGAGTGTACCAGCGGTGCGAGCAAGGCTGCAGGGAGACGCTGAGATTTGCGACACACATGGTTATTGCGGATGGCGGAAGATGGGTGTGAGGTAGCTGTTGATGTAAGATGGATGGTCGAAAACACCACTCGACGGCATCAAGTCCTCGAGCACGTCTTGGATTCCCGTGGCGATCACAATGCAGTCAGCGATAGGGTCGACTTTTATTTTGAGCAAAGTCCTCCCGCCCCCCCCCCCCCCTGGTCGTTGATGCACAGGCTGCGCTCGTTGGTTTCGTCACCAATAATTTACTGGCGAGAGTGGCTGTGTGCCTACGGGCCCAGGATGCGGGATCGACTCGACTCTGCGACAGCGCGGGGAAAGGAGCGCGAGATCCGATTTGTCGGTCGACTGGGTGGCACTGGGAGGGATTGGGAGGAACTGCCTGTCTCGCTTTTGTGGCTTGCTTTTGATCGTCCCAAGGTACCAATTACGGGGTGCCTTCAGCTCGACTTGATAAGCGGGCAGACGGGATGTTTTTGTGCTTTTCACGCACGTTGTCCTTTGCAGGGAGCCGCCGCCGTTGTTGACGCTTCCCCGCATTCGTTGGATCTGGAGGCGTTTGGTCTTGTTTCGCTCCCGTTTGTTATTCCTGGTCGAGGAGAGGGGGGCAGGAGAGGGGGAATGGGATCTTCAAATAGTCTAGACCAGCTGCCAGCTGCCAGCTTCCAACTCCCAGCTACCAGCTGCCGGACCACTGTCCGCGCGCCTCGCCAGTCTGGCCGTCGTATCTGAACTCGTCCAAGATGTCCAAGACTTCGGGACCCATCATGCTTGACCGACTTGGGACGCGCCGCTGACCAATTGGCCGCTATACAGGACAGCCACATTATTGGGACAGCTGGCAACGAGTCGAGGCAGCATAGTCAAGGCTACTGGTCTCGGCAGAGCATCCCTAGGTAGGGCTCCCATTTCCGTCGACCCCCCCCCCTGCCATGCAGCCATGCAGCAACACGTTCGGCAAGACGGACTCAATGCGGCTTGTGGATCCCAGATAGGCTTTGACCGTATCTTTTTCCGTCTGCTCGAGACCGCCAACGGACAGAAGAAAATAATAATGAGTGTGTGATAAGTCGGGGCAGTTCTGAACGGACGGACAGTTGGTGTGTCATTATTTGCCACGAATGGCTCTACCTACACCGCGTGCTGCGTCTCGCACATCGACTTGCGAAAAACAAAAAAGGGACAGACATGTGAAAGTCGAGTAAATTACTGATCCGAACCGAGCGCTCCGGCCATCCAGCCCTGCCTGTGCTTCCAACAAGCGCATGTCTTGGTAGTCTCATGTACGACGAGAGCAGGGCAGCTCTCCACTATATACTGCCGCCGGGCGCACGCGGACCTGTTATCGGGGAACATGGGAATTCCGTGCGCAAATATCACAGAGCAGCTCAGCACGTGGGTGAACAAGACGTCCAAGCGGNCCTCCCTTCCCCCCCCCCCCCCCCGAGCGGTGAAGGCCCCCTCCATGCACGACGAGGTGGAAATGTCACATCACATCACGTATCACATCACCTCAGCTCGTCCGGATGAGCATCCCCGAAGCTCATCGCTTTCGTATACCGCGACTGTGACCGCCGGCTGGAGCATCCTGGACGTGGTAATGTGCTGTCACCTGCATCGCTACTGCGTGAACATGACCCTGTTGAGATGCACACCCCCCAAGTCTTGCAGATGATCCTGGTGCATTCATTGCCAGCAGGCAGGCCAGGCGGTGAAGCGTCATGACAGCATCCCCGTGAATGATGCGTCAATCAGAGTGTGTATACCGCACTGTCTTGCAGAAGCCCCTAGCTATCAATTACTATGGATCAAGGCAGCAAAGAGCAAGGCGAGGCATCGCTCCCAGTCACATTGCGACAAGAGCAATCCCTTCATAGCGGGGAGAAAAAACATGACCTCATCTCAGCCCCCCCTCCCTGCTCCCCGGCCTACTCCTCCGCCGCCTCACCCCCTCCCTCTCCCGTCCGCTCTCCATGCTAGTCCCCAACCCACTATCCCTCCACCTGCCGGTATCATCCAAAACAAAATCCGCGTCCTCATCCTCCTCATCATCCGCCTCCCCGCCCGGTCCAGGCGTCATGTTTGTCAACCCGGCCAGCCCCTCCGCACTACTCCTCCCCGCACTTGCGTTGCCCTTCTCCCTCTTCTCAAACCTCATGGGCATCCCCCCTCCATAAGAAGGAAACGTGCGTTCCGTATTGCTCAACCCTTCCGTCTCCCCCTCCGTCTCCTCCTTGACATCCACTTCGCTCTCCTCCTCCACCTTGGGCCGCGCGCCCTCTTCGGCCCCGCCAAAGACCACAAAGCTCAAGAACCCGTACACCGCCAGCGCGGCCATGACTTCCATCGCGAAGAACGCGGCAACGAACACCGCCCCGCTGACGAGCCGAAAGTTGTACATGAGGTAACGCAGGCCCGTGAAGCGGGCGCGGAAGTGCACTTTGAGGTCGTAGACCTGCAGCTGCACGCCTGACGGGTTCTGAAGCTGAATGTGAATCTGCGAGGGCACGGCCCGGCGACCGCGGGGGAAGGAGACTTGGGTGAAGAGCGGAATGCGCAGGGACGTGGTATGCGTTGGCAGGCCGAGCATGTGTCGGGGGAGGGAAGTGAGCGTGGAGAGGAGGGCGATGAGAGGGGGCCGGTAGGTGATAAGCGCCGGACGGCGGGAGTGAGCAAGAGGGTTCTCGGCGTTGGTAGACGTGGGTGAAGAGAAGGCGTCGTAATTGTTGATGTACGAGGGGATGGAGTCGGTGGTTGGGGGCAAGCGCAGGAGGCGCGCGTCGACCATGAAGTTGCCTGCTTCGGTGTTGAGAGGTGTCAGGGGCATGATGAGCTCCACGACAATGTCGTAGGCTTGTTGAGAGATCACGTCTGGAGATATCGGTGCTGCGCCCCATGGCGAAGGAGTGCCGGCGCATCTCGCGGACAATGATGTGATGGCCTCGCTCTTTCCTTGTGGTGGAGGTGTCGCGCCAGTAATCGGCGGAAGGAATCGCTCGGTTGCATAGTTGTTGGCTTGACCCAGGTACGAGCGACACTCGACGGGTAGCGGGTCGAATTGTAGGTGGATATCGCGAGTGAAGCCGATGCGTGGGATGTAGGACCAGTAGAACAGGATATAGGCCACTACCGCCAATGCGAAGAGCGCAACACCCGTCACAAAAAACAGAATAGACGTGAGGTATGCCCGAAGCGCGACCTTTGACGTGAGAATGTGGATCGGTATGAGGAGTTTTTCCTATTACTTGTGAGCTGTTTCCCATCAAGAATGCGCGCGTGGGCTGATTGCGATGGGTATGTACCTTGATGGCTAGCAGAAGGCGACTTATGGCACTCTGCGGCCTCTCAGCTTCGGTCTCTCCCTCTCTTCTTGCCATGATCACTGGCGGAGAGGTTTTGCGAGACGTACTACATGCTGGATCATTGAAAAGGAGAGGGCGACTCCCTCGAGCGCGTCTTTCACATGCAAGACGTTGGAGCAGCGTCGGGGGTCCAAGCTCCCGCTGTCTACATCACACGTGCTCACAAACGATAAAACATACAGTATACAGGGATAAGCACAAGTCAAGGTCATCAATCATTCCGAGCGTGCCGACTATCTGCTAAAGATTCTTATGTTACAAGAAATGTGGTATCATCCCAATAAAAAACTCCCGCACAGCATCCGAGTCATCCAAGTCGCCGGGAATCCTAGTCCTCGTCCCCTTCCCCATCCTCCTCTGCCATCTCTGCAGCCTCAGCAGCTTCTTGCTCCTCGCACTCGGCCTCAACCTCCTGTGCGACAAACTCCTCGTAGCCCTCGAGACTGGTCTGGATATGCACCTTGAACTTGATGATATCGTTCATGATCTTCTCCAGCTCCGTGTGCAGCTCTTCTCGCAGCGACGCCGACTTGAGCGTGAGCTGCTCGTATCTATACTTGTCAGTGACGGGTTTCGCCTAGCCTCAAAGAGTTGACCTACTCGAGGTTTGTGTTCATTTCTCTTTGCTCCATCAATTGCACGCTCTCGGTCAACCCGGCCCTCATCCGCTGCAGCTCCTTCTCCATCTTCTCAATCTGGGCATCAGACTTCATCTTTTGCGCATTCGTCGTCTCCTTTGTGCCCTCAAACTCCTGCTCGGCCGCTCGGACCCGATGACCCAATGTCTCTACCTCAGCCTGCTTGTCATCGATCGCTTCCTTGATCTTGTCGAGCAGCTCATGGTTGTTCATGTCCTGCTCGAGGGCATTGTTACGTCGTTCACTAACCTCCTTCCGCAGCGAGATGATGTTGCTCTTAACAGATCCTCTCAAATCCAGGTTGAGGAGATGGTGAGGCTGGTAGCCATTGCCAGCATCTGCAAGCAGACGATCGCCCTCGTGGCTTTGCGACCCGCCCATCTGTGATGTGGCAAAGTCCGGTCCTTGATTGACTGTCAGAACGAGCTCGTACTGTTTGCCATGGGCATTGGGTGCATCCGAGGGAATGATGCCAATCTGGTAGCCGAGCGAATTGTACTTGGAGACAACGTCCTCAAGTTCCTCCAGCTTCTGGCCCGTCTCCGCTTCCCTCTGCCCAACGACTTCCCGCACCTCCTCCAGGCGTACCGCTGCACTCTCGACCCCAGTCTGCAATCGCTTCCGCTCAGTGTTCATTCGGTCGATGTCCTGCACTGACAGACCCTGCTGATCGACTGCGTCTTGCAAAGCTCGTCTGTCATCTTCCGCCTCCTGCAATTCGACCTCAATTTTCCGGATCTCCTCTTCCAGGACCTGCGCTCGATGCTCATATTTCTCCACCTTGGCCTCCATACTCATGTTGTAATTTTCAAACTTGCCCCGATCCTCCTCCAACACCTTGATCTGCTCATCCAGTTTCGCCAGTCTCGGGGCACTCTTTCCCAGCTCGTCAATCTGCTCCTGCAACTGGCGACCCTCCTCCTCTAACGCCTTCAGCTGCTCCAAATTTGCACTGTTGGCGGCCTCAAACGCCGCGGCCATCGCATCGATATGCGGCTGAATCAGCTTCTGCGCTTCGTCCTCGTCATCCTCATCGTCCTCTACGCTTAGCCATGTTCGATATGCGTCGCTCAGGAATTGGAAGGTGATGCGATCAGCGCCCACATCGAAGCCAGCCTCTGCGCACGCGTCGTCAAATTGTCCCATGGCGTAGGCTTCCATCATTTTCGCCAGTTGCATCATCCAGTGTAGCAATCCGAGGAACGTCGACCAGTTATTGCCTCCTACCGCCGCCAGCTGGGACTTGGAAATGTTCTTCTCAAAGGGGTATCGCATTTGTTTGAGGAGAGGCGGTACCTCGGCATCGATGTTCTTCTGAAAACGATAGGCTGGGTCGATGCAGTGGTAAAGGAACTGAAAGACCAGGTTGAAGTCTTTCTGCGTCGGACTTGTCATCGTCTTGTGTGTGAGAGTGTGCTTCATCTCCAGTTCAAAGTTGCGCTGCGTCAAGAATTCCATAAGCTCCTGGCCCATCTGTGCGCGCGTGTTGGGATCTTTCAGTCTTCTCGGGTCCACAGGCATGCCAGTCTGGGGCGGCGCCGTTGCGAAGAAAGACTGATGCGATGCCGGTCCCAGTCCTACTGACGGCCGCGAGTTGTATACCGAAGAACGCCTTTGCGACTCTTGCGATGACTGCTGCGACGGACCCGGCGTCGATGTCGCGAGCGAGAATGTTCCTGGCATCAGACTCTTTCTACCAGTGCTGGCCATGAGGTTCTGCGACGAAGGTCGCTGGACAGTTGACATGCCAAAATCAGCGAGGTTGTTGCCGGAAGATGATCGCGAGAAGACAGGCTGGTTCGGTCGTCCTGGCGCAAGCGACATCCTGGATGCGGAAACGGAACGCTTGTGCTGGCCTGTCCCTGGCGCTTGCTGCATGTTGCCTATCGAGCTGGATCGCTTCATAGCGGACGCAGGCATCGGTATGGCGGAAACATTGTTGCTGATCGCGCCCAGGGTTTCTCGCGGGCGGCGCACTGAGAAGAGGTGCGCATCTTGCGCCATGGTCGTTTCCAGTGATCTGCGACGCTGATGTGTATGTAGACGACTACTTGTCTTGCAGCGAAAGATTGCGAATGTGTATGCGCTCGCAAAGTCGTCAATCCGATGTGCAATGTCAATGGTGTCGCGCCAAATCTCGAGTAAACAAACGTGTAAACGGTTGCCGGGTCCAAGCTTCGAGGCTTACGGTGCGCCACATCTGAGTCGTGAAGCTGAATCTGGTTCACCGTAGGCCATCCAAAGAAGCCGAGGTCATACTGATCTCCACCAGCCACCATCTCTAACAGATTGCCGAGAGAAACCATCCCGATTTGCACTCGCTCACTGCAGCACCTCACACTTGCGAGCATCAAACGGCACGAAGAAGTTCAGCTTCCCACAAATTGCCCATCGCGGTGCAACCAGCCGTGAAAGATGGTCCGGGAGGACCTTGTCAGCGGAGCTGTGAGTGCCCGCCACGAGCTTGTAACAATGACTTCTAGCTAACAGGCTGCAGGTGTCTTGTAAGCGCGTTACAGTACTTCACCATCTCCTAACTAACCCAAATAGTCCTCCAGGATCCAAGCGTCGCTTCCGCACCTCTCGAACAACGGATCGCATTCCTCAAATCCAAGAACCTCACCCAAGAAGAGATCGATGTATCATTACAGCGAGTAGGGTCTGAAAGTGTAGCGCCTTCCGAGTCTCGTCCAGCCCAAAATTACAACTATCCGCCCCAACAATATGGCCAGGGACCAGGTCACGCAGGTTATCCAGGAAACTACTGGCAGCCGCCTCCTCCCCCTCCAGAAGCTCCTCGGCGCGACTGGCGGGACTGGTTCATCATGGCGACGGTCGTAGGAGGCGTGGGATATGGCGCGTACGTGCTTGCCAAGCGCTACATCTATCCAGTCATTGCGCCTCCGACTCCTCCGCAACTAGAGCAGGACAAGGCCGCGATAGATTCATCTTTCGAAAAAGCATTTGCACTGCTAGACCAGCTCAGTACTGACACGGAAGAGCTGAAAGCATCCGAAAAGGCAAGAACCGACAGGCTGGACGTTGCCCTCACAGAGGTAGAATCGGTGATCACGCACATGAAGGACGCGACCCGGAGAAGAGACGAAGAAGTGCGGAGAACGAACGATGAGGTGCGATCGCTTCGAGATCTCATTCCAAAGGCAATCAAGGCACAAGAGGAGAATGCGGATACCAGACTGAAAGAGCTTGCGAAGGAGATGCAGAGTCTCAAGACGTTGATCGCAAATCGGGTCACTCCCGCCCGCGCTCCACAACCACAAGTATCCACATCGTTCGACGGACAAGCCAATGGATCAGTCAACGGCAACTCTGCCGCATCGACCTTACTACCGCCATCATCCGTGGTTCCTGCGACCGCTTCCACAGCGCCGAGTGCAGTGACAGACAATGATGGAGAGCACGGAGGCCTTTCAACATCACAAACACCGTCACGATCAGGAGCTGCTAGCCCGTACAGCGCAAGAATGAACGGACGCGCGAAGATACCTGCCTGGCAGATGGCTGCATCAAAGGCAAACGACGAGGCGGCGCAAGATACATCGGCCAGTGGCACAGCTGTAGACGCTTCATCGTGATGAGGGAGACGCCAGAGTCGTGCATATCATTAGGTGTACGAGTTTCATGCAATGAGTATCACATGTAACAATATCTTCAATCTGGATTGTACACGATCACGTTCGCTTTACCATTCCATGGTCATGTGATGCTCCCCTGACCGCGTGTCCAATGAGCGAGGGGTTTCAGCCACAACCAAACCTCACCACGGCCTCGCCAAGTTGATGCCAATACCTGGATATGTTTTCCTTCTTGCGCCGCGTGTCAATCATGTTCCTGCACCAAGGCCAATTATACTAGAATTCGGTTTCGACAAAATACCGGAGGAATCCTTGTCATGACTCTGGCCTGCCCCTCGACCCTGATCGCCCGCCCTCCGCCGAGCCGCAGCGCTCTCCTCCGCAACACCGCCTCGATCCCAGTCTCCCATCCCATCCCATGAACCGCACGCAAAGCGTCGCCAACGGGTCGCGCGTAGGCCCACCTCGCCTCCTCCAGCCCCCGGACTTCAAGCGCCTGATCATCTGCGCCGACGGCAAGCACTTCCCATCCCCCCCCCCTTGAGGCCCCCACATCACCGACTAACCCGGCACCAGGCACATGGCTCAACGCAGATGAATCCCCTCGCAAGACAGGCCGCGAGGAGCCATCAAACGTCACACGTCTGAGCCGCGCCATCAAGCCGCAGTCCGACACGGGAACCAAGCAAGTCGTCTATTACTCCCAGGGCGTCGGCACGTCCGGTGGCGTCGTCGACCGCATCTACGGCGGCATCACGGGGGACGGACTCGCGTCCAACGTGCGCGAAGCCTACGGGTTCCTGTGCACGAATTACCAGCCGGGCGACGAGATCTTCCTGTTCGGCTTCTCGCGCGGCGCCTTCACCGTTCGCGCCATCGCGGGCCTCATCGATCAGGTCGGTATCCTGACCAAATCGGGCACGCAGTTCCTCCCGGAGATCTATCGCGATGTCCAGAATCGTCGGAATCAGGATTATGTCCCCCGTCAGCCGAACAAGCCGTTCAGGAACAAGCCTAGCGCGGGGGATCCGAGGTATACGGCCGAGTTGCGGCGGAGGGGGTACACGACGTTGGGGGTCAGGGTCAAGGCCGTGGGAGTGTGGGATACGGTGGGCGCGCTGGGGACGCCGAGGATTGGGTGGTTGGATAAGGTCGGGTTGAGAGGGAGTGCGAGCAAGGAGATGAGTTTCTATGACACGCAGCTGGTCAATTGTATCGAGAATGCGTACCAGGCGTTGGCGTTGGATGAGAAGAGGGCGGCGTTCAGTCCGGCGTTGTGGGAGAAGGGGGAGGGGAATGAAACAAGGTTGAGACAGGTATGGTTTCCAGGGGTGCACAGTAATGTCGGTGGAGGGTACGATGATCAGCAGTTGGCGAACATCACGTTGGCGTGGATGATGAGTCAGGTTCGGGAGATGCTGGACCTAGATCTGGATTACGTGCTCGATGAGCAGGAGAAGACGGAAGAGTATTACGAGAGAAATAACGAGAAGCCGAGACCCTGGAGCTTTGGTAAAATCTGGAATAGTTTTTCGGGCGTCTATGTCTTGGGTGGCCAAAAGGAGCGCACACCAGGTAGGTACTATGTACTGGAACCCGGGACAGGTGCGGAGACGGATGAACCGCTGTTGGAAACGCACGAATACATACACCCGAGCGTGAGGTCGAGGATGAAACTCGGCGGGCCAGGCATAGACGACAGTGGGACGTACACCCCAAAGGCAATGAAGGACTGGAAGTTGGTCATCGAGCCTGGGGAAGACGGCGGACGACCCGATATATTCTGGGAGTTGCGGACAAAGCAGAGCAACGTGACGACGAAAGTCCTGCCAGAGAGTCCGCTCTGGCCCTTGGAGAGGGAGCTGCTAGAGATGGACCCGGATAGGGAAATAGAGGACTACGTGCTAAGACCACCGTTATCCGCGAGGGCACCAAGAAGCGGTCGAAGAGCATCACGGCTGCGGAAATGATACCAATTTGCTTCAGGCATAGCGAGGGGCATGAAGGATATCATTAGCTGCATTGTCTGAGACCCACATGCCGACGTTCAGCATCAATACGTGGCCGCATCATGATTTTGTTACTTGATCTCACTCCAGCCCTTCCCTTCCTTGCCACCATCGACCATAACGCCTCCACCTTTGGTGCCCCCACTTCTCGCCTTCTGGCACGCCTCCGCAAATACTCTCACGAAACGCAGCACGTCCTTTGCATTATTGTACAGTGGCGCGGGTGCGACTCTGATCACATCCGGCCTCCGCTCGTCCACAACCACTCCATTCTCCTCCAGCACTTCCATCACCCCGTCAAGTAGGCCAGGTGCAAGTCTCAAGCTTAACTGTGCGCCCCTCGCCTCTGCATTCAAGGGCGTGATGATCCGGAAGCTCCGTCCGCCACTCAGACCGCCCTCGTCACTCTCCTTGGCCATCAGAATCTCCAACAGGTCCTGCAGATACTGCGTTAGGACGATGGACTTGTTGCGCAAGGCGGACATGGAAGTCTGCTTGAACACATCAAGCGAGGCCCTCACAGCAGTGAGATCCGCCACCGAGGGGTTCGATAGCTGCCACCCTGCTGCGCCGGGGATGGGCTCGAAGACATTCGTCATGGCGAAACGGGTAGACTTTGACGAGCCCCACCAGCCTGCGAGACGGGGGAGAGGAGCAGCTTGACCATCGGTAGCGGACGAAGCGTCCGTGGACGGATTAGTGGCGACATTCGATGAAGGGTGGGTGTGTCGATTGTGGATGAAGAGACCTCCGATGCTTCCGGGTCCGCAATTCATGTACTTGTAATTGCACCATGCGGCGAAGTCAACGTTCCAGTCGTGGAGCGAGACGGGTACATTGCCCACGGCATGGGCGAGGTCCCACCCTACTTTGATGCCATTTGACTGTGCGTGTGCGGTGATGGTGGCAATGTCGAAGAATTGGCCCGTGTAGAACTGAATGGCTGGTAAAAGCAGGACGGCAGTGTCGCTTGCATGATTATCAATGACAGAGAGGATGTGAGCCGTGCTAAGTGTTGGAGTCGTTGGTGAGGAGGGCTCAATGGTGACCATAGCCTCGATTGGGTTCAGACCGTGGTGTTGAATCTGCGACTCGATGGCATAGTGGTCGCTGGGAAAGGCCTTGCTTTCGATGATGATCTTGTACCGTTCCTTGGTCGGCCGGTAAAAAGATACCATGGCAAAGTGAAGGTTGGCTGTCAGAGTCTGCATGACGACGACTTCGTCCTTGTGAGCACCAACAATGTTCGCCATGTCCTCCATCACATCCTCATCGCTGTTCACCCATGTGTCGAGTGGCGAATTCTCAATCTTCTTGAAGTGTCCATACACGCCCTTGGTAGCCCATGTCTGATGGTAAGCTGCAGTATACTGCTGCACAAGTCGCGGCTGAAGTCCCAGAGAATTGCCACATAGGTATGTGCATGGCTCGACGTCTGGCTTCTTGATTGGGTCCCCTATGGCTTCAAGGGTGGTATGCTTAAGCTGGCCTCTTGTTGGGATGATAAACTGCTGACGGAGTGGTTGCAAGGCATCTGCATCGTCCAGCGCTGCTGCGTACTGATCCTCGAATTTGTTCATTGTAAGATTCTGCACTCGTGAGGTTCCAGTATGACTTGCTAGAAAGAGCGACAACTGGAGCGTGGATTTAGTACCGCTCGAGCACATGCTTCAAATAAACCAGAGAGGACTCAACCTTGGAACAGCTTTCTACACTCAGCAGATCGACACTCCTTATCAAGCGATTATTTTCTTTCAAGTATGCAGCTGCAGGTCGCTTCCGCAGACTGTACAATTATTATCTCAAGCCTGATGCTGTCGCCTCTCGCACGCGCGCGGGCGACACAGTGCGATCCTTCCAGACATCGCATCTGTTATCCTACACATATCTACACGCTAAGGATCGCTCGACATCATGATGGTCGCGCTTTAACAAATACCCTTCACGGCTTTCAGTGCATTGCGATTGCTAGGGGATATCTGGCGAACAAGGGCTTGAGCTCTGTCGGGGTTGGGTTACGACAGATTATACTAGATAACCATTAATATCTCTAATTCATTCATAATCGCCCTCTTAGCTCAGTGGTAGAGCGCGTCACTAGTATATTGGTGACTCGATTCCACTGGAAGTTGAATGCTTCCATCAATGGCTCATGACGAGGTCACTGGTTCGATTCCAGTAGAGGGCACTTCCTTTTTGCGGTTTTCGAGCAGCAAAACAAAAATAAGCTCTTTTGAACGACAAGCGGTCAGCTGGCGGAACGAACAATTGGTTGTGGGGTGAGTGCCCCTTTTTGCCCCTGGAAGCGGAGCTTCGGGGCGACGGCGTCAAATCCGTATCGGATCACGCAATTCAGTCCCTATCACCAGATAACAGCATCTCTTTCTTCTTCTACTAAGATGGTATAAATGCAAGCGATAGAGATAAATTGAACGAGACGAGATCTTTCATCCGGTGCAAACATGAGTAGGCCTAATTTCCTAGTCATTGTAGCTGATGACCTTGGATTTTCAGACGTCGGATGCTTTGGAAGCGAGATCAAGACTCCCAATATCGATAGTCTTGCTGCAAGTGGGCTACGCTTCACAGACTTCCATGCGGCGCCAGCATGTTCGCCTACCAGGTCCATGTTGATGAGTGGCACGGATCACCGTTCGTGTGCAACCAAGTCTGTTCGTGTAGCACCCGCTGATCTGTGTAGATATTGCCGGAGTCGGTTCTATGGCTGAGAACATTCGCGAATTCCAGAAGGGTAATCCTGGCTACGAGGGCTATCTGAATGAGCGTGTAGCGCCTCTGCCCGAGCTGCTACGTGATGCTGGATACAAGACATACATGTCAGGCAAATGGCACTTGGGACTGACTCCCGGACGATGGCCAAAGGATAGGGGCTTTGATAGGTCTTTCTCGCTGCTTCCTGTAAGCCGTCGCCCGCTGGTATCGTCCTCGAGGACAACGCTGATGTGTTAAGGGCGCGGCAAATCATTACGGCTACGAGCCGCATTTGCTACCAGGCGACAAGCGGCCCAGGCTACTAGCAGAGACGAACGTCTTCTACGTCGAGGACTCGACCAAGATAGAACCTCACGAGCTTGGCCCAGACTTCTACTCCACCGACGCATTTGGTGACAAAATGATCTCCTACCTCTCCTCGCGAACAGAACAAGACAAATCCTCTCCTTTCTTCGCCTACCTAGCCTACTCGGCACCCCACTGGCCCCTCCAAGCCCCCGACTCGGACATCGCCGCCTACAAAGACCACTACACCTCCGGCCCAGAGTCCCTCCGTCAAGAACGCCTTGCCTCCCTGAAACGCCTAGGTCTCATTCCCTCCCACGCCACCCCCCACGACGTGATCGCCCCCAACACCGACCGCCTCATGTCAAAACCCTGGACCTCCCTCTCCCCATCCGAGCGCGCCTTCTCCTCCAAGACAATGCAAGTCTATGCCGCAATGGTCTCGCACATGGACGCCTCGATCGGCAAAGTCCTCTCCCACCTGCGCTCCACGGGCGAACTGGACAACACGTTCGTGCTCTTCATGTCCGACAATGGCGCCGAGGGCCTGCTCCTCGAGAGCATCCCCATCATCAACGAGAACATCTTCGAGCACATTGAGAAGTATTATAATAATTCGATCGAGAATGTCGGCAGGAGGGACAGCTATGTTTGGTACGGACCGCAGTGGGCGAGCGCGGGGACCGCGCCGGGCAGACTGTACAAGGGATTCACGGCCGAGGGGGGGATCAGAGTGCCGTTGGTCGTGGACTGGAAGGGGTTTAGGGGAGGGGCTGAAGGGGGGATCGAGCATGGGTTTTGTACGGTCATGGACGTGCTGCCTACCGTGCTGGAATTGGCGGGGGTGAAGCATCCCGGGACGAGCTGGAAGGGGAAGGAGGTGGCGGCTGTGAGGGGCCAGTCCTGGGTAGGGTATTTGACCGGACAGAAGAAGGCGATGCATGAGGAGGAGACCGTCACGGGCTGGGAATTGTTCGGAAGGTTGGGAGTCAGAAAGGGGAAGTGGAAGGCCACGTTCATTCCGCAGCCATACGGCCCAGAGACGTGGCAGCTCTTTGATCTGACAGCGGATCCGGGAGAGACGAAGGACCTTGCAGTAGAGCGCAGGGACAAGTTGAAGGAGCTGTTAGAGGCATGGGCGGATTACATGAAGGAATGTGGCGTTGTGGGCAATGCGCCAGAATACGGGACTTTGGTAGTAGACTGAGACATCGATACAATATCTCCTCTACCTGTGTCTGCAGGTAGAGCAGATATTCGCCGCAAGAGTATATTTGTCCGGAAGATACCCTGGCCTTGTGCAAATCGCTCTGAGAACAAGGATTCGATAATTGGTGAGACTTCTCTCAACGCCACCAATCGAAAGGCGGAAATTCTTCAGCTGTATAAGCCCGGCCGAGGTGATGCTCGATTGAACGACCGGATCACAATCACTGCTGATGACAACTCCCTCCGAGGTCGCAACCGAACCTATGGATGCATTTGAGGGTTTTTCGCGGTTCATGGCGAACGAATATACTCTCTGGTAACCTCAGTTGAGCGACTAGTCCGAGGTCTTAGGGGATGGAGTTAGCCCGGCCTCAGATTATGTTCGAGGAATGGCTATGAAGAAAGGGAAAGTAGATGCGTGATCGAGTTTGTGCTCGAGTGAAAGATGTGTTTGCAGGAAGGAAAGCAGTTGCCTGGTCTGAGAAGCCAAATGGAGCAGCTTTCTCCCGTGGGTATCAATCTCACTTCACTTTGCGTTTACTGTACTATTCGAAGCAGCGTGCGGCAGAGTTCGAACCTTGCAAGGCCAGCCAGATGTCGAACAGGTTCGAAGATCCGTCCCTAGCATGCTTGAGTGTTTGCCCCCCGTAATATGCGCCACCTGATATCCCCACACTATCATCTCCTTCTATTCCGCGATCGACTTCGACTCCGCGATCCGTAGCTGCTGTAGCTCGGGCTTCGCCTCCGTCGCGTTGCACCCAGCGGGCTACCCCTTGACGGACTCAAACGACGTCTTCTTGGGGGTGGACTCCTCGACTGACTTCTCTCCCTGTGCAGGCTCCTGCTTCTGCTCCTTGTATAGCTTCTTCTTGGACTTCGGCTCCTGTTCCTGGGGCCGGGACTGAACCTCCTTCCTCCATATCTACTCCCACCATACGGAGAGCGCCTCCTGGGCGGCGATCGATACCTTGGGCCCCCGTACTGTGCTGGTGGAGGCCCAGTGTCGCGATAACGATGTGGTTCTCCGAATCTGTTCGGGGGAGGTCGACGGGGAGGCGGAGACCTTGAGAATCGCCGACGCGGCAGCACAATGCTGACATTGATCTGTGCGCCATCCAAATAGCCTTCGTGCATATGTGAGATGGCCTTTTCGGCTGCGATGGGCGTCTTGAAAAGGATGTATGCGGTGCCCCGGTTGGTCATGACTTGGACCTTTTAGCTTCTTGTGGTGGACGACACTAACGGAAACTTACAGGCTCTGTTCAAGGGCATATCCAGATCCTCAATCCCACCATAAACGCCAAAGATCTCTCTTAGATGGCCCTCATTTACATTCTTTGTGAGCTTCTCCACCACAATCTTTGAGCTCCTCGGCAGGACAGGTGAGACGCTTCTTGATCGACTTTGCGAGATGCTCCTCTTTCTATATCTTCCAGTTGCGCTATTGGGAGATCGCCGCGGACTTCGAGATCTTGAATCATCTCTGTAGCTTCGTCTGTCGCGAGGGGAGAAAGACCTTCGAGCTGACCGCGAGCGCGAGCGTGAGGGTGTTGGGGAGCGTTCTCTTGGGGGAAGAGGGGATCGACTGATGGATCTTCCACGCGACACTGACCTCGCATACGACGGTGACCGGGACACCATATTTCAATGTGCGATGTTGGTATTGAGAGTCAAGGGACCAAAAAGTGGATGCAGGAACAGATGGCCAGAGCTCCACTCCTCAGCCACAGATGCGCCACAGATCTGCGTCACATGTTTGTCCATTCAGGTCCCGGTGTTTGGACCATCGATCTTCCCCTTCTGCCACATCATCATCGCAGAACAGTATGATACTCCGGAATTCGTCGCTGTTGCTCAGCATCATCGCTGTTGCGAAAGCCGCTCAACCATCCGCTCCGAGTCCCTCGCCCGCACCATTGCGACAACTGCCTTGGGGTCAATTGAACTTCCTTCATACCACGGACACCCATGGGTGGCACGCCGGACATCTGCAAGAGTCAGTAGAGTGGTCGAGGTAGTCACAGCATGCTGACCGTCGCAGAGCCCAGTATTCGGCCGATTGGGGAGACTACATCTCCTTTGCCCAGCATTTGAGAGCAAGAGCCGATTCAGACGGAAGCGACCTGCTACTAGTAGACACGGGAGATAGAGTTGAAGGCAACGGGCTATACGATGCTTCCGATCCGAAAGGAAAATACACATTCGAGATTTTTACGCAGCAACATATCGACATTGTGACCCCCGGTAACCACGAGCTCTATCTCGCGAATTCTTCCAACAACGAATACTATGTCACGGTCCCTGCGTACAGAAACAATTACCTAGCTTCAAACCTGGACATTTACAACCCGGAGACAGGAAAGCGGGAGGCACTGGCTCCTCGATACAGGAAGTTCACAACCAAGAATCAAGGTATCAGGATCATCGCTTTTGGTTTTCTGTTTGACTTTCATGGCAATGCCAACAACACAGTCGTGATCCCCGTTGAGCAGACGATAAAAGAGAAGTGGTTCCAGGACGCAATTCATGACCGAGAGGTCGATCTCTTTGTCGTCGCTGGTCACGTCCCTGTGAGGGACAGCACAGAGACCACCGCTTTGTACAAGGCCATCCGTGCTGTGCAATGGGATACGCCAATTCAATTCTTCGGTGGCCACACTCATATCAGAGACTATGCTATCTACGACAAGGCCTCGGTAGGTCTCGAGAGTGGGCGTTACATGGAGACGATTGGCTTCCAGTCTATAACGGGTCTGTCGACTTCGAAAGGTGCTTCGTCTTCGGCTAGCCTGAAGTTTGAGAGACTGTACATAGACAACAATCTCTTCTCCCTTCAGGCGCACTCTGGATTCAACGCTAGTGCATTCACAACAGATGTAGGAAGAAACGCGACGCAGGCGATCACCGCTGCAAGGAAGGAGCTGAGCCTCGACAAGACGTACGGGTGTGCACCCCATACCTTTTGGCTGAGTCGCGCTCCCTACCCGTCAAACGAGAGTCTTCTCACCTGGCTGGATCAAGACGTACTTCCATGGATAGGCGAGAACATCACAACCACGTCCGACGAAGCAGTCCGACCCGCGATTGTCCTTTCAAATTCAGGCGCCATGCGTTTCGACATTTTCAAAGGCCCTTTCACAGTTGACAGCACCTTTCTCCTTTCGCCCTTCACAAGCGGTCTCCGCAGATTGAAAGACGTGCCCTTCGAGAAAGCGAATAAAATCCTCCAGCTACTGAACAACAAGGGTCCCATCCTCATCGAAGACCTAGTCACATTCAGCGACAGCCACCTCGACGAAGACTCGCTGATCACCAAAATCGAACAGAAGAAGCTCCTCAAACAACTCGTCCCTCCCATCCCCCCAGTCCGCGAAGCTCTCTACCTTCTCGACCCCGAAATGTCCGGTCCGCATCATCATCATCAAGCCCAACACCCCCTCTCCCTCGGCAATCCCCCTCTCGTCCCAACGCAGGACGATCACCCCTTGATACCGGGTTACACGACCCACGACGACGCATCCTCGACCTCCCCCGGGGACGACACGGTCCACGCGCCCATCAGGTTCTACCACACCCCAAACGTCGTCGGGGCGAGTGTTCGTATCGACGAAGCTAGGCCGCCGCAGACTGTGGATCTGGTCTACAACGAGTTCATCGAGAAATGGATCTTGTTGGCGTTGAGGTATCTAGGGGAGAGGAGGGAGGGGCCGGGGGAACTGCTTGCCGGGGGAAGGAGTCTGACTGGATTTATTCAGGGGTGGATTGAGACTTTCTGGGGGTGTGAAGAAGGGTGATGGTGTGGTGAGATGGAGGGATGGGAGTTTGGGAATGAAGGGGGGAAGGAGGGAAGTGCTTTGAAGATGGGCTCTTTTTTTTTTGGGATGATAGGAGTTGAAGTTCGATAAGGTCCGCGTGTGTATCTCGAGTATTACATTGCACTTTTTTCTTTTTTCATACCGGACGAATTCCGTTGATGAGGCCATGTCGGAAGATGGTTATAGACTCCTCAACCATTGAATATACCGGGCACTTTTCCCGACACGTCTACTAAAAAGTTTTTGGCCAAAGAGCCTTCACACGCTGTCATTACTGCCCGTCTCACTGAGAGAGAACACGTGCAGCAGAATAAAGCCCATCAATGTCATACCTCGTATCCCAGATCTGCACCATGTCAGCAGTGGCCTCTTGATATCCCGACCATGCTACTCACCCTTGGTCTTCTTCTGATCAAAGATCCATATTCCGTTTGTTTGGTCGGCATCCACTCCACCGCCAGGCACGTCCTTGACCAACTTCTCGAATATCTCATCCCTCTCGGCCCTGGTGAAGAAGCGTCTCTGCCACTCCTTGCCCTCGTCCTTCTCCTTCTTGCGCATCGCCCTCTGCTCCTCCTCGATAATCGTCTTCTCGTGGCTCGTAGTATTCAGGTCGCCCTTCTCGATCGCCCTGGCTACTTTACTCCACGCTCTTCTGCTCTCGAGTGGATCTTGCTCTTCCACGGGCTTGACGTTTAGCGGTGTCTTTGGCGTCTTCTTCGCTTCGTACGAGTCGACGACATTCTTCTTTGCGTCCTTGACGGTAAAGTTGTCGGTCCATTGCCCCTCGACTAGGTAAATCGTCTCCTTCTCCTTGCCAGTCGGGTACATGGTCGCCGTGAAGCTGTTCTTCTTGCCACTAAGCCAGCCACGACCGCTGTAGTCGATCTTGCTGGTGAAGCCGGTGCTGGAGACAATGTAGGTGGATTTCTCGAGCTCGACAAAGGGGCTGCCGCTGATGAGGCCCTCGATGTGGAGGCCGGGCAGGGTGATGAGGTAGGTCTCGTTGTAGGCGTCGATGTGAAAGGTAGCATGGCCGACTTGCTTCACGTTGATGGTGCGGCCAAAGGATGCTTTCTGCGCGTTGTATCCCTCTAGTCGCACGCCGTGCTTCTTGTTCCAAATGGCGTAGGCGGTGACGGGTGGATGATGCGATACTTGCTCAGAGATCAGTTGCGTTTGACCAGCCTCATCGTTCCAGGAGCCAAGGAACAGCTCCCCGAGGAATGGATTCAGAGGCTTCTTCTCGGATCCGAGTTTCTCGTTTCTGCTGCTGTACTGTTGTTTCAGAGTGGACAAGAACCACTTGAGAACCAGTAATGAACGCTTCTGGGGATCGTTTTCGGCGGCCGGAGCGACGAGCAGCTGTGGCATCTCGGCCCAGTAGGCGGAGAACTCGGTGAGGGAGGTGGTGCTCAGAATGAATGCGGGAGCAGTCATGGACGACAAGTCGCCATTGAAAGAAGCTATGGACTGCAGTCAGGTCAGACGGGTTCCTCCCCAGCGCGTGAAAAGCTGCCGACCTTGAGGAAAGACGACCAAGACCCTTTGGCCTGCGGAGGCACCGCAGCGCCTTCCTTCTCGTGATGGCTCATGCTTGCTATGGCTATTGGGAGAGGTGGAGCTCCCTGCTGACTATTTCGGTGTGGGGGCCTTTTGACGATACTGCGAACGTGTGCAGATGGTGTGACAGGTTTGGTTGGAAGGTGGGGATTCGGGTAAGGAATAGTAAGTTAATTACAGAGGATGTTTAGCGGGGGGATGGGCAGTGTTGACCCTGGCCTTGGTTTGTGACCGCGAAATGAGCAGAGGCCCTACGTCAGAGCTACAGAGTGTCCATGGTCCAAACCCCACGTGAAAAGCAAAGCAAAGCAGACCAGCGCAAAGCGAGCGGCTCTCGCTTCCTCTTTTTCCTCCCGTCTCCAGAAAATCTAGATCGACCACCGTTGCCGGCGCAGCGAAAAGCTTGTTCGCGTTTGAGAGATGATGCCACCTGGTTTTGCGATTTGGTACAGTATCACAGTCATCACTTTGGGCACTTGGACAGGCACAAACACCATTGCCATGATGGGCCGCAACGTTCAGCAGCGTCCAGGATGGGACCTCAGCTCTTTATAGAGGTGGGACAGCTGGCGACCATCCTACTTGTTGTCCCATGCTGTTGCTTCTGCCTGACTACATGACCATGCCACAGCACTCACCTCCAGCGCTTCAAGAAGCCATACAGACTCTCTGTACAGACTCTCTCTGTACAGAACGCTCTGTCCAGAGCGCCGGCGCGAAAGTCGCACATGGTCGTCGATCGTACAGGCGCGCTGCAAGCGTTTCATCGCATGCGACGGCAAGGATCCGCGTTCGCTGGGGCATCCCACCAACAGACTCTGATTGGACACTGATTCTGTCTGCCGTCGAGAGAGCGCGGAGAGCTAGTCCTCTTTGGGCTAGGCTAGCTCTCCTTTTTCGTCGACTCATTGCCCGTCGTTTGACGTATAAATACCTCCTTCCGCCCTCCCTTTTCGACGACTTTTCCGCGCCTGCGATTGTTGAGCCTTGACCGACGGCCAACAACTTATCTCCTCTCCCCCCCCGCAATCATCTGAATCTATCGCTGTTGCATCTCACAGAGTCGCGTCTGTTGCAACGAGAGATCGGTTTCGACAAGAATCGGAATTTTCCAGGCGCGATTCGCTGGAAATCCGACTTCCTTCCTTGCGACCGCTTTGCGAAAAGTGGTTTTCTTGGCACGCGACGTTCAGCTTCGGCTGCCGCCTGACCTCGTCTCACTCTGGTCGCATCTCACCATCCGACCTCACCACCCCTCCCATCATCTCAGAAGGCTTGCCGGCTCATCGCCTTCGCCTCGCGCATCCTCGTCGTCGTCAGTCTCGTCTGCGACTCGTAAAAAAAAAGCATCACCGTCGTCTCACAAGCCAGCTTGACTGGTCGTGAATCAGTTGGAGACACATTCGGTTGTTCATCTCCTGCTTACGGTACGACTTCGTTTCAACAAAGTCCATAGTCATCACCGCAGGCAACGCCTATCTCTCTCTCTCCCTCTCTTCTTAGTCCCTCGCGGCAAGATATCGAATACAATCCACCCAACCCTCTCCTCCGTGCGAACCGACCTCTCTGACGGTCCCGTGCATCACCTCCTCTACCTACGAGCCGATCCTCACTGTCAGCTCACATCACTGCAACATCCATCATGGATTCGGGCGGTATCATCTCGCACCCTGCCACCGCGCAGCAGGCAAAGGCCTTTACCGCGCCAGCTTCTTTGTCCTTCCCAGGCGGCGCTGGAGAGCTCACGCCGCCTTCATCTGAGAAAGATGGACAGCATCAGCAGACAAACGGCTACAACGGATACAGCAACGGCCAGAATGCCTCGCAAGGCACTGGGGTGACACCCACAACGCCTGCTGCCACGCCAGGTGCGCCTCAGGGTACGAGCGGGATCGTGCCGACGTTGCAGTGAGTATCAACCTTGTCTTGATCATCGCGATCCAGTGATTGACGCGCATCAAGGAATATCGTTGCGACGGTGAACCTCGACTGCAGGCTTGATCTCAAGACGATTGCTCTGCACGCGCGTAATGCAGAGTATAACCCAAAGGTACAGACATCCAAGTCTTGGCTTGTTGTCTGAGTCTTTGCTAAACTGTCCCATAGCGTTTCGCTGCTGTCATCATGCGCATTCGAGAACCCAAGACCACAGCTCTCATCTTTGCCTCTGGCAAGATGGTCGTAACCGGTGCAAAGTCAGAAGACGATTCCAAACTTGCCTCGCGCAAGTACGCTCGCATCATCCAGAAGCTCGGCTTCAATGCAAAGTTCACGGACTTTAAGATCCAGAACATTGTCGGCTCCTGCGACATCAAGTTCCCTATCCGTCTTGAGGGACTGGCTTCTCGCCATCACATGTTCAGCTCGTACGAGCCCGAACTATTCCCCGGTCTGATCTACCGGATGATGAAGCCCAAGATCGTGAGTCTTTGTCCTGCTCTTAGCCATAATTTCCCCCCCCCTTAACATTGTCAGGTACTCCTGATCTTCGTCTCCGGCAAGATTGTCCTCACTGGCGCCAAAGTCCGTGAAGAAATCTATCAAGCCTTTGAGCTCATCTACCCTGTGCTGTCAGACTTTCGCAAGTCTTGAAGCACATGTAACAATAGTATCCTGTCGTCTGAGCGCGGCAACAGCCCGCCACGATATACCCCTTCTGGGGAACCTCAACGAAGGTCCCACACCACTTTTGAATTTGCACAGCATGGCGAGGAGTTTACGGTCAGTCCTGGCACATGGGTTTTCAGCCACGGACAAATAAGAACATGTTACAATATTAGACGGCCACGTTCCCCGACGCAGGCCAGGATAACGCGCAACCGCACAGGGGGAAATACGGGGCTAGACGGAGCGACGGGGCATTTCTTTCCCTAGTACTGCTTTCGTCGTCGGAACGCGCATGGCGCCGACGCCTTTTCATGAGTTACGGTCGCGAGACTAGGGGTTGGGGAGGGGGGCAGATTGATCACAAACTCGGAGTATGTCTACGGCGAGTACTGTTGAGTTGAGTGAATGGTGGCGGTGCACCATGGGCGACGAGTAATGTCTTCGTGTATTTTCACACAAGGCAAAAGCAGGGTATGACTAGTTGCTACATAGCATCATTCATGGCCCGTCTGTCATCAAAACAATTATGTAAACTGTGTCTCCACCATCACCATGTGTCCACGTCCTGCTTGCGCGTTCCGGAAAAGTTTACAGCCGACTGCTCCCATATTCCATCTCCTCCCTCAACCTCATTCCCCTCTTGCCTCCCCTCCAGTCGACACTCCAGACGAGTCCGTCATGGCTGTACCCCTTCCTCTCAACGGGCCAATCCCACTTCCGTCCCCTTCCGAACCCAAGAATCTCCTCCCCGTTCATCCTCCGCACCACCGCATCGCCCAGCACGGGCACGAATTTGAACGCATGCCCGCTCCCGCCCGCCGCGACGAACAGGCCCGGGTACGAAGGGTGGTAGTCGACGAGCCAGTCCGAGGAAGGGGTGTCGAGATACCAGCATATGCGGGTCTTGGTGAATGGTCTGCTGGCCAGGGAGGGGAAAGTGCGTGCTAGGAAGGCGCGGAGGGAGTCGTTTGCTTCTTGGGGGAGGGAAGAGGCGGAGGAAGAGGGAGAGGAAGACGGTGGGTCGTCGTAGGTTGTTTGGGGGAGGGAAAGAGTGATGCGCTCTTGATAGGGGAGAGAGGAGGTCGAGGTCGAGGTTGAGATTGAGGAGCTGGGGGGTTCTGGGTTGGGGATCGTGACGGGGTTGGCATAGCCGTAGCCGTGACGGGCGACTTTTAGTTCGTTTGAGGACGGGGTGATGATGAAGAGGCCTGTGGACTCGTTGAGGAGGGTGGGGTTTAGGGCGAGGTGGGATTGCTCGGTCGAAGAGAGGGGGAGGTAGGCGAGGATTTGGCCTGTTGCGGAAGCGATGCCGCGGAGGTCGAGGAGGGAGGAGGTCCAGGCGCCGGTTGCTACAAGAGTCAGGTCGGCTTTGAGAGTGGTTTCGTCGGAGAGGATGGCGCCGGTGACCATGTGGCCCGAGGGCGAGGAGGGAGAGGGTGTGAAGAGCAGACGAGTGACGTGGGCGGTGATGAAAGTTACCCGTCCTGTCGATGCGACCTTCTCCCGCAGCTTCATCATGCTGCCCTGTGCGTCTACCCAGCCGGAGCGTCTGTTGATATATCCTAGGTCCGAGTCAAAGTCTGCCGTGGTAGGTAGAGCGTCTGGCTGAATGAACTGGCTGCGGACGGCTTCGCTTGATGGGAGTACCTCGACATCGCTCCCGGGCTTGAGTCCTAGTCGCTGGACATTTTCAAGACTTCTCCTCATGTATTCTTGACCTGTGAGATTGGCACCATTGGACTCAGCAGTATCGGAAGGATTCTTGATGGCAATAGCGAGACCATCTTCGTGATAGACCCCCTCGCCCCACCAGGTGTTCCGCCACAGATCCTGTGCCTTCAGGCATAATTTGGCGTATGCAATGTCGGCGTAGTCGGCACGTACTATCCGCGAACTGTCGATCGAGCTACCATCTGGCGGTGGAAAAGGTGATCTGTCGACGAGTGTGATCTTTGTCGCTGCGTACTCTGGCCGCTGGGTGAGTGAGTATGCAGTTGACAGACCAAAGACCCCGGAGCCAAGTATCAAGACTGATGATGGGATGTCAGTCTTCGAGGCCATGTGGCAGCAGAGTGGGCAGAGTGGATTAATAACAACGATAATAATACTGGTTTATCACAGGAGATGTCGACAGTAATTGTACAGAACCTACGATACGAAGCTGTTATCTGCAACACAAAAATTCCGTGATGTTGAACTATGTGGCATTGCGAGACAGAAGACCAGTGCCGGATCTCGTCTTGCGTCGGCTTTGACATGGCCGATTTCGGAGTTGCGAGCTTTGAACTTTCCCGTTCCTTGACCATCTTCACAAGCACCCTCAACACATGCTACGCCGGCGTGTTGCGACACGACGCTGGCTGGAAGGCCGCCCATATGCTTCAGGCAATGTCGGACCTGTCGCTCGGGCTGCTCTACAGAAGCGCGAGTCTCGGATGATCAAGGAAAAGGAGGCCGAGAGGAAAGCCTTTGAGGAGAAAGTCGCTCGGCGCCGAGTACTGCCATTGACTCTGGGAATTCTCACGGCCGGAGCGATAGGTTTATATCTCAGCTTGCTCATAGCATCGACCACGCGCGAATCAGATGGCTCCGCCCCCGGACCGAAGACGCAGTCGGAGCTCACTGCAGTCTATGACCGGACGGCCAAGAGCTTCGACACGGACGTCAACCTCTCGGAATGGTTGATGGGCATCACAAAGGTCCGCAAAGGACTCGCTGGACAATGTCATGGGCATGTTCTCGAGGTCAGTTGCGGCACAGCGCGGAACCTTGGATACTTTCGATTCGGCACAACAGACGGTGTAAAGAGTTTGACACTGGCGGATCTGAGTCTGCAGATGGTGGAGCAAGGACGACTGAAGTGGTTCGCCCTGAAGGACGGCGGCCGATTAGCAGGCAAAGTGGAGAGTGTCCCGGTTAGATTCTGGAAGGGCGACGTGAAGGGCGAGATGCCGCACCCGCCCATTGATAAGAGCACTGGTGAAGTTCAGGCAGGATACGATACCATCATCCAGAGCATGGGACTCTGCAGCACGGACGAGCCGGTCCAGCTGCTGAGAAACCTCAGCGGCTATCTCAATCCCGGGAACCCGGACGCAAGGATACTTTTACTCGAACACGGTCGGAGTTATCTCGAGTGGTGGAACAGGGTACTGGATTCACAAGCGGCGACGCACGCCAGTAAGCACGGCTGCTGGTGGAATAGGGACATTGGCGAGATTGTCAAGGAGAGCGGTCTAGAAATTGTTCGTGAGAGACGGAACAATTTTGGTACGACGTGGATCTTCGAGCTACGGCCTGCCGTGAAAGCCATTGCGCAGGAGCACATGACGAGCCCAGTGAAGGGGCCGGTCGCGGGCGGCGATGGCGGCGGTTGGGGGGATTGGGTGCCGCGCTGGATGTATGAAAAGATATGCAAACGATGAAGCAACGACGTGGGTCGGTTGCTTGATGGATCATGTGGGGGGAACCGAGATGGCATACTTTCTGAGGCTTCTGGAATGGTTCCCTTGGTCACTCGTCGGCGAGGCCCTGGAGGGCTGAACTGTGGCTTGCAAGGACGGCTGCCCCCGAGGGACCAGGGACAAGGTGTACGAGGTTCCCGTCACGCTGCCCTTCCAGATCTGTGCGGGTACGGATTGATTCGCGTGGGATCGGTGACTTGGATAAGTTAGTAGATGCCAGGCTCCTGAGATGACAATAATGGGACACTGGTGCAGCGAGCAATCAACACTAGCGTAGCAAAAAGCAATGGCATGCGATATGCGTCGGCGTTGGTCCAAGAAGACAGGCCTCCCCGCAGCGGCCCCGCTCTGTGTAATGATGGTAAACGACAAGAGACAGAGTGCAGTCCGTGCCGTGGATGATCGCAGCAAACAAGGCGAGCTGGTAGATGGCTCATCGGCCAAACGATGGCAAACCTCGCGTTGTCTGGCTGGCTACTACCTTGTTTACCTTGTTGTGACAGACGATTAAGGATGAAATGCAGCATCCCGCCGCGAGGGCTAATAGATGTACAGAGTGTCTACCTTAGACTAGCCCAGTACCCCATCTCTTCACACAGGGCGAACGCCTCGGCGGCCCATGATCCTGGTCAGGGGCGGGCGGACAGTGGGACGGCAGAGGGATCGAGTGATTGGCTCTGGGCCGGTCGCGGCCAGCCACGAGCAGGAGTGGATCTCTCTGCGTCAAGCGTGCATAGGAAGCCGCAGCCGGTGACGGTGATCGGATCGCCATACGAAGGTACGCGACAGAGGATCTGCAAGAGCTCTCGCTCGTTTCATCATCAGGGGTTGGTGCTGGTGCTGGAGCAGTCGCGTCGAGCTCTCTATTTGTGATCAGCTGGGTAACGTCAAAATGCTCTTGGTCAAGGCAGTCAGGGGGGGGGGGGAGCCAAGGCGAGCACGAGAGAGTGACGCTCATGATGCGCAGAAAATAAGTTGACACCCACCGTAGCTAGGTAGCTAGGTAGCTAGGTACCTCCAGTAATAAATGGGAGGAGCTTCCAAGTTGGCAGGGCACGAAATAATGCAGCACAAACGAGGCCCTCGCAGGCTCCACGGCACGATGATGCATGGCCAATTTTGGTTTTCTTCGGGCAGAAGCCGACCTGGGCGAGCTAATCCGCTTTCGTCGACCATTTCCGGATGCTGGCCAATCAGACGCGCATATAGGCTTCGGGAAGCGTGCTTCTTTGGCATCTAGCGTCACTGCCTAGTCCTGCCTTAGTTCTGCCTGTCATATTCCCCCCCCTGGACTGCTTTGCTGCAACTCTGGGAGCGAGAAGGGAGCTCCTCGCCTCGCTCCCGCCTCCCTTTGCTCTGCCCTGGCATTCCATCACTCGTTCCGCTTCATCGCCGACCAACTCATCATCCGTCGCATCTCCCATCCCGCCTCTGCAACGGATAACTCTCTTGCAACCTGTCACAGCTGAAGCAGCAGCCAGTCAGTCCGTTGCGTCGTCTTGTATCGATACGAACACCATTCTTCCCATACAAACAGCGCGTTTGGGAAGCTGTAAACTTTTTTTTTTTTTGCTTGGTCTGGCGAGCTTGGTGGACGTGTGTCGGATCACTCTGCGCCGTTGCTATCGTCTCCCAAATCTCTCCGGCGCAACAGCTCTCCATCTCTCTCCCAGCTGTCTCAACACTCGCCAACTGCCCTTCAACCATCTCGGATCCATCTAACGACCAACATAATCGAGCCCTCTGTCATCAATATTGTACGCCAATCTGTATACTACCGCCGTCAAACCCCCTCCGACGACTCACGACTGACGCAACTCCTTGCCTGCTAGCATAAGCAAGGCTGCCAAACCTGCATTCCGCACCTCCTTTCGCGCCGCCAGTCCTGTGCTGCCGAGCTCCAGCAACAGCTCACATTCCTCCCAACCGCCCTTGACGAGATCGACGACGCCGTCTGCTCAGAGGACACACAGAAACACGAATCCACCGCACCCGCGATCGTTTTGTACCTGCAGGTCGCATCGCCAGGAAACAACCCCCACAAACCCTGTCTACGACCGCCATGCCCTACAACACAAGACGCAAGTCGCTGTCGTTGTCAGAGCTAGGCGTGCATGTCCCCAAGAGAGCGAGAGCACCGTCGCATCCCTCGCCGCCGTCAGATTCGGTGGATTCGGTCGAGCCGCCGAACAAGAAGGCGCGATGTGTTCCCCATTTCATCTCGCCGCCTGGGTCTATGAGCCCACCCAAGACGACCAACATCCGCATCAAGACGGAGGACGTTAAGCCCATACAGATAGGCGTCGAGCACACACCTCCCCCGTCTCCGGGTGCGCCGGGCCGGTCCAAGATCGACACCGACGGCATCAAGGACGAGGTGGTTGTTGGCGTCATTGTACAATTGGAGAAGACAGGCAACAGGCCACACACCTCCAAAGAGCTCGCTGCTTGCCTGGCGAACACCGTTCCAACCATAGACTCGTACGCCAGACCCTCTCGTCCCACCTCAACTCTTTCCGCTGACATTCTCACTAGGTCAACCAATCCCAATGCACTGATCCAAGCACGCCTTGCAACCTATCTCAGGGGTCCTTGGCCGATTGTGAGCCCATGTCCCATTGGCAAGCAGCAGGAGAATATCCACCCTCGCCGCGTCTTCTATTTCCTCACCTCGATGCCACACCAACCGATCCCGGACACCTCCATGCAACAGGCCGCCCGACGTATCGTCTCGCCCGCCCTGTCCAGCAGTGCGAGTGACGAAGCGGAAGAGAAGTACAATCGTGGCAGAACCCAGCTTTCTCCATCGCCCGAAGTCGACTTGTCTACCCCCGAACTTGACGATGATATCGATGTCGACCACGAGTCCATGTACTCTAGCGTCAGTTCGCTGCCGCGGACCATCTCCTCCACTGATCTCGTCCACAACCGTCGAGCCGCAAGTCCTCCGCTCGAGCGAGAAGAGCGGGATTTCAAGCAAACGGCTAACGAATTGCAACAACAACGCCGTGACAGCCAGCAACGGAGCCGACAAGTTTCCGAAGCCGCCGTCAAGGTCGAACAAGAAGATACCGAAATGACTACATCGCCTACCGAAGAGTCTGAAGAGAGCATCGCAAAGCGCAACAGGGAAGCGGCTGCGGCTCTCTTTGGCGGGCACGATCACCTCACGGTCCATGCACCAGGCTATGATCTGAGCAGCCCGGTGCTGCGGCCTCAAGTGCCCGTCATGAGCATCGACTCCAAAATCATTTCTGCCAAGTCGCCTGCTCCTAGCAAGCCTGTCATTGCTGCTATTGCCAGCATCGAGCACCACGACGGTATGGATTTGTGGTCCGATTGGGACACCAAGAGCCCGGAGAACATCGAATTGGATGAGCTTGAGTTCCTCTTCGATGCATACTAGGACAATACATTGCGGCCAAAAGCACCGACTCGATTCAATCGAACGGCTTGGCCTAACTCTACTCAACACACACACACACACACACACACGGACGACGGCTTGAGACGCCCGGAAAGGATCGGCTGGCTTGCACAGACAAACAGGTGTCTGGCGTCACGATTGATTGACAGATCAGGTTGCTAAGCAGGCTTCTTCTTTCCCTATATTCGGCGACACGCGCGAGCCAGTCGCTCGTCTGCATCGGCCATGTATACACTACGCCACTGTACTATGACAATAAAACAAGATAAAATAAAAAGCGAATACCCACTCTACGAAATTTGCCTATTTTGAACGTGTCCATGCTCTGATGTCAGGCCTTTGCAGCTCAAGACGTGACCACATGACTGACATCGCTTCGTAATGGGTGTACATCTATTATCAAGAGTCAGCAAGGACACTGACTAACGTCTCTCTTCATCCTCTCATGCTTGCGCAGATACTTCAGATACTATTCTTATCATTCAATGAGGTCAAGCCTCTCCGCCCCGTCTTGAAACATATTTGGTAGAATTAAATTTCATCATTGTGCTAGTGATCAACAGAAGAGAGTAGACTTACTTCGAGGGCGCATGTGAGACCTGCGATTAGTTGGGTCGTGGAATCTAGGACGTGGACATATATACACGTGCAAAATCTACGATGGAGACTCTCGCCTCATATTGCCGAAGAAGAGCCGCGCCTATACCTCGAGGTCCTCCATTTCCCTTGCCTCCACCTGCGTACTTGACTTGACACGCGATCTATCACAAGACCGCCGTCATGGTGTGCGACATTTTCCTCAATTCGGATAGATCTCCACAACTGAATCGATGGCACGACAACCCGGCGAATCGATATCCAACGGCGGCACACCTGTCAAGCTCTGGATGCGGTCAGCGCACCAATCACTACCAGGGTCTCTGTATTCCAATCCAGGGTAGCTCGCGGAATAACGGCAGGAAACTGTTCACTGTCTGTCACACGGACGAAGTGGTACCTTACATTACCCATCGGTAGATGGCCCAACAGCTCCCGGACGTAGTGTGAACCGTCCAGGGAACCCAACCTGGACCGGCTAGCATGCCGATTCCATGAATGATCAACTAGAGACCGTTGTGTTTCCCTACGTCGACGGTGTGTCGCATGGCGAGTACACGGTAGCTCTCCCCAGCCAAGCCATGGCTACTTCCTTTACGCACTCTTTGGATCTACTCTCCCGCAGGGTTTCCTCTCCGTCTTCACACCTGGCGAGGAACAGGGCGTCACCCAACTCACAAGCGTCTCCGCATGCCATGGTCACGGTCAAAGGGGCTGAGTTCCTGGCCTGCTGTATCATCTGCCTGGTGGTCTCGTGGATCGCGGTGCCGCTGAGATGCTATGCGAGACGGAGGGTCATCGCGCGACTGGCTGCTGAGGACTGGTTGATGGTGGTTGCGCAGGTTCTCTTTACCATCGAGCTCTTTTGTTGTTTCTTTCAGGTCGCTTACGGTGTGGCAAAGCATATGCAGGATGTGGACAATGCTTCGATACAGAAGACTTTCATTGTAAAGCCCCGATGATCTTGTATGGGAGACGGAACTGACGTGTCCAGCTACTCTTCATTGGATTCAATTTGTACGCCACCGTCATGATGCTGGCTCGCGTATCCATCGGATTCCTGCTCATGCGTCTCATGGTCAGCAAGGCGCAGAAGATTGCCGTCTGGTCAGTATTAGGACTGAACGTGGCAGCTTGGATCATGTACGTTGTATGGACATTCAACATCTGTACCCCTCTACAAAAATTCTGGTTGTGGACTTCCCCGATTGGCACCTGCCATCAAGCGAGATACGCGATTGGTTCCTATATTCATTCCGCATCGGCGGTGGTTACCGATTGGACGCTCTCGATCATTCCAATGTTTGTCTTGTGGAAATCGACCCTCCCTCACAAGACAAGGATTGCGACTGCTGGCATATTGAGTCTGGGAGCGTTGTAAGTACATCGGCTTGGTTCTGACACGATAGCGACTGACGTTCTCCAGCGCGAGTATCTCAACCATGATACGCCTCTTAGAGGTGAAGAGAGCAAGCGATGAGGGCGCTGCTGACTTTCTCTGTAAGAAGAAGTCGTCTTGCACACCATGCGAAACATCTAACACCCGCGCAGACACAATCACCGACGTGCTCACCTGGTCCGTGGCTGAGCAAGGACTTGCCATCGCCGCTGGTTGCTTCGCCACCTACAGACCACTCTTCTTCAAGGTACCCCGACAGGCCAATTACAGTGACGGCACAAGGGGCCGACCTGGTAGACCAATCCAACCCGGTGACACGCAAGTGGACTGGGACCCGGGTCTCACCATCGGATTCATCGGCAGCGCAGACGAGGAAGTGGGAGGCAAGTTTGGCCAGATGGTTCGACGAGGGACTCACGAAGCGGACCAGGAGATCAGGAGTCACGACCCAGCGCGATCACACAGCTGGACGCCCTTGCACATCGAGAAGAAGAAGGACAGGAAGTCCGTCATTGTGATTGCCACCGAGGAAGGATTGGTCTGAAACTCCACCGCAATTGTTATAATAGTTGTGACGTATGTAACATATCTGTGAGCTCTTCGGAGCATTCATGCGCACAGCCAATTCGTCCGACCTGCACTCGCAACAACAACATGATCGTTGACATTTCTTTTTCAAGAAACCGTAAGACCATCCACACTGTTCCGTACCCCGCCGTTTCAATGCCAGGTCCCCCAGCTTTGGCCCCCACCCCCCAAAATCGATGAGGAACATAGCGGGCGGCGTTCGGCAGCTCCGCCCCGACAAGCAGCCGACCTTGTGGTGAAAGCCAAAGTCACGACTCGGAACACGCAGACCGACAAAAGACGACGTTCGATGCCTAGGTAGCATCACCGCACCACGTACGCATTGCGGCCCACCGGAAATCATCCCTTCAACCCTTCGAACCGAGCCAAACACTCCGCCGCACCCCTACGCCTTCCCGTCCGCGACCACCTTGACCGACCGACCGAGCCGCCCGCTCCGCCATGTCCCGATAGACACCATCCCCCCCTTCCCCGTCCCCCGCAGCGCAGCGCCGCACCGCACCATGCCCGACCGCCCCCTCCAGATCGCCGCGTACGCCGCGGGCGCCTCCCTCGCGGCCGTGACGCTGGTATACGTCTTTGGCCCGACGTATTTCCTGGACGACGAGGCGGCGCAGTCGACCAAGAGCAGTCGCAAGCGGGGCATTGTGGGACTGTCGAATCCGGCAAACGACTGCTTCATCAATTCCGTGCTGCAGACGTTGGCGGGACTGCCGGAGTTGCGGGTGTATTTGATTCGGGAACTGCATTTGAGGAGGCTGGAGGGGAAGGGGGTATATGATGTTGTTTTGGGGGAGGGGGACGAGGGTGGAGAGGAGGATGGGGGAGAGGGGTCTGAGGACCCCGTGGCGCCGTTTAGGGAGAAAGGGGAACGGATGGCCGAGTGGAAGGTACGGGGGTTGCAGATGGGGTTGGTGACGAGTGGGTTGAAGGATATGTTGGATGCGTTGAATGAGAGGCCGATCTATAAGAAGACGCTGAGTGCGCAGGGGTTTGTCGGGGCGTTGGAGCAGGCGTTTAGGACGAGGATCAATAGGAGTCAGCAGGACGCGCAGGAGTTCTTGCAGTTGGTGACGGAGAGGTTGGCGGAGGAGTTCTACGCCGGGATGAAGGCTAGGAAGAGGGCGAGAGCCGGGAGGAGGAGGAGGAGGCTGGCTGAGGAGGGCGAGGGGGGAGTCAAGTCGGCGGCGAGGAAGAGCTTGGATGTGCAAGAGGAGAAGGATGTGGAGAAGAACAAGGATCTGGACGAGAGTCACCCCAGCTTCCCATTCGAAGGGAAGATCGAGTCGCAGATCGAGTGTACGCATTGTCAATTCAAGCCTCGACCGTCGACCTCGAGTTTCGTCACTCTCACTCTCCATGTCCCGCAGGGTGGAAACGCGACCTCTCTCTCGACCTGCTTCGACGGCATGCTCAAAGTGGAGCATATTGATGACTTTAAATGCGCCAAATGCCGCATGACACACGCTCTCGAAACGAAAATGACGCTACTCGCCAACGCATCCTCAAAACCTACCCTCGAAGCCGAATCACAAAAGGTGCAGCTCAAAAGGGAGATTGAGCTCCTAAAACAGTGCATAGACGAAGACCCTGAAACACCACCAAAGGACATCTCTCTCCCGCCCGTCGCCGACGCACCGAAACGTAAGATCGCCCGCCATAGCCGCATCGCCTCCTTCCCTCGTGTCCTCGCCATCCACCTCTCTCGCAGCATGTGGGACAACACGACCTCGTCGGCGAAGAATCTTGCCAAAGTGTCCTTTCCGGAAACCTTGCCTCTAGGCGGTCTGCTAGAGCAAGTGAGCTACCGCCTGCTAGGCGTCGTCACGCACAAAGGCGGGCACAACAGTGGACACTACGAGAGTTTCCGGCGGCAAATACTCAAGGAACCTTATCTTGCGCCCGTCAGTATGGGGGAGCGCGGATTGTATAGCAATTATGGCACACCGAGGGAAAGCGCGGTGGGCAGTCCTGCGCTAAAGGCGAGGGGGAGCAAAGATCCCATTTCCAGAGAGTTGGGGTCCGTGAACGAGGACGAAGAGGGGAAGAGCAGTCCCGATGCTGCGAGCACGCTGAGTCCGATCGGGCCAAGCGAGAGCACGAGCTCGGTGACTAGTGCGGGAAGGAGCAGTAGGAGTGGGGTCACGGAGGAGACGGGGGCGAGCAGTCCTACCACGTCTTCGACGACAATGGGGACGGGAACGAGAGCGAGTGTAGAGATGAAGGATAAGGAGGGCAAGGAGGGCAAGGTGGATCTGAGGAGAAAGAGCAGCATGACACGGGTGGCGGAACGATTCAAGGGGACCAGAGAGGGTAGCAAGAAGGCGAAGAAGAAGAACAGCAGTCGATGGTGGCGAATCAGTGATGACAAAATCAAGGAGTGTACGACTAGAGACGTGTTGAAGCAGGAGAGGGAGGTGTACTTGCTGTTCTACGAGATCATGGAGCCGGGAGAGAGCGAGTGTATGTAAGAGGAGATAGTTGGATAGAGCCGGGTGTTGTGTCCCGGACAATCATAGAGGAAGCAGGTGTTGTATTGACGGTCAGACTAGGCTTGACAAACGAGCCTACGTGTGTACATAGCCCGTCAATGTATCAATCGCTACATATTCCTTGCCGTCCTTCAGGACAGCCATGAACCCGCCTCCCGCAGAGCCGCAATGGGGTCTTGTCCGAACCGCGGGGCTGCCCAAAAAGAAACAAGCACGCCATCGCCTTTCTTCAACGCCAACCGCGCCGCCTCTTGGCCTCCTCCGCCAGAGCTGTCTCACGCCTGGCAACCTGTCAAGATACGTCGCTGATATGCTCCGTCAAAGGACTGATGAGGCGATCAGGGTTGCCCACAAACAGCAGGGGGTAGCGATGCACCGAGCACCCCGAAACAGAGGTAGGGCGTGGTGCTCTATACCATTGATCGCCTATGAACAAGTCCTCCGATGCCCCGTGGCTGGAGACTAAAGGTAAGACACAAGCTTAAGATTTGGCGGCCGATGAGGGGCGACGTCGCCGGTAGTGTCACCAATTTTTTTGGTCAGCCACTGTCTTCTTCTCTGTCTCTCACTACCATCCTCGCACCCTCACCCTCTGTTCGACGCCCGCGTTGAGCGTCAAGTCGACTTCTTTGACTCGCGCACGAGACTCTGCGTGTCGGGCTCGTAGCTGACCATGCCTGGCGCATTAGCAGATCGCCGACAATCGGCTAGCCTCTTGTCCAAAGAGACAGCAGACTCGCTCGCTCATTCGAGTACCTCTTCGCCGATGCCGGTGCTCAAGACCGCCGACGAGATCCTAGTCAGAGTGCTGGCCGTCGACGAGCAAAAAGACAACAGCTCCAACGCAGCTTCGACCTTTCGTGCGCGAAGTTTCGCCGCCGTAGTTGTCGCCGTACACCCTACGTCCTCAACGCCTCCGCATGTCGAACAGGTCGAAACGGGAGAGCAATTGGCGGACGACTACTTTGGGCAAAATGCTGGATTGCATAGGAAATCAAAGTCCTATGGGCTGATCGCAAGGAACACCGCACCAGTCTTCAAGCGATCAAGCAGCGGGAGACATGCGCCGAGCTGGGGATCGCCCGGTTGGAGTCACGTCAAGAGCTTGGACAAGTCTGAGGGAAAAGATCCGGGAACGAGCATCGAAGGGAGCGACGGAAGCGAGAGGAGACGCAGATCCTCTGGGCTCGTCAGCAGAAACTCCACACCCGTTTTCAAGCGGTCGAGCAGTGGGAGATACGCGCCGAGCTGGGCTAGTCCAGCCTGGGCGAATCAGGAGCCAGAGATGGGAGAGCGCTCTATGGTGCACGATGATCAGCTGGAGAGGACACCGCCAAGGGCCAGCGTGGCGTATGCAATGGTCGAAAAAGTTGGCATGCCTTTTTTCAAGCGTGTGTCAAGTGGACGACACGCGCCGAACTGGGATTCGCCACTGTGGGCTGCGGGGAACAAGATGGAGGAGAGCCATACTGATTGCAGCGAAGTCGCCCATGGTGATGTCGACGAGCTGTCCAGTGCTCGGCCCTTACTGGTCAAGCGAACCAGTACGCCTGTCTTCAGAAGGGTATCTAGCGGTCGTTTTGCCCCGCAATGGAGTCAGCCCACATGGACCGAGCGAGACGAGGCAGCGAGCCCAGACGCCAACACCAACAAGAATACTGGCAAAGCTTCGGTAGATGAGGAAGACGGTGGCTCATATCGACTAATCGATCGCAACGGATCTCCTGTGTTGAAGCGCGTGTCCTCAGGTCGCCATGCACCCAATTGGGGTTCGCCGAGCTTCCGCGAACGAGAGGTTAGTCCCTCACCAACTCCCCTGGTCAATGGGGATGCGCCCCTTACGATTCCGAAGCGAGTACCCTCGGAAGAGACGCGCGGGCGACAAGGTCTGGTACAGAGGAACGGGTCTCCCGTCTTCAAGCGGACGTCGTCAGGGAGGCAAGCACCGCAGTGGTCCATGCCTGTGTTCCAAAGCCAGCCTACGGAAGCGATCGCAACAGACACGGCCCTGGTGGACCAAGGGAGGCAAGACACCTTCACCTATCGCCTGGTTGACCGCCCGGATGGCCCGCCTGTCTTCAAGAGGGTATCGTCCGGCAGACATGCGCCTCAATGGTCATCTCCAGATTACGCTCAACATCATGCCCAATTAGCCGCGGCGGAGGAGGAGTTCACGTACCGTCTTGTGGATCGAGATGACGGGACTCCTATGTTCAGACGAGTCAAGCGCGTGACATTTGACATGGAAGCGCTGGAAGCAGCCGCTAAAGCTGAGGACAGGGGAGGACCGGACTCTGCTGATGGAACGGTCACTGAGGACAACCAGTCTACTAGCACTGCTGAAGCGGCGCGTGCTCCGTTTCCAAGATCCAGACGTCTTAGGCGGACGCCTTCGGGTCGTCAGGCCTACCAATGGGATGCTCCTGCATTCCGAACGAGGGCGGATTCTGTCACTGAGGTCAAGGAAAAGAAGGAAGAAGACTACACATATCGTCTTGTAGATCGAGGTGATGGCACAACGGTCTTCAAGCGTGTTCCGCGGACTCCTGAGCCGGCAGAGAGATCCGAGGAGACGTTCACGTATCGCCTAGTGGACCGAGGTGATGGCACCTCAGTCTTCAAACGGGTGCCCGTCGATGCAGAACCTAGCAAGGAAGCCCCTAGGCCCAACACATCCCCTGCTGAAGATGCTGCCCCGGAGCAGCAATCCACCTACCGCCTCGTCGAACAGCCCGACGGCAGATCAACATTCGCCCGCGTCCCGACCACCACCCCGCCATCCCAGCCAGACCAAACCTTCACATACCGCCTCGTGGACCGAGGAGACGGCACCTCGGTCTTCAAACGCGTCCCCCTCCCCATCACAGACCCCCTCCCTCGACCCTCCCCCGCAGTCCCCAAACGCACCCCCTCAGGCCGTCACGCACCGCAATGGTCCTCCCCGACCTTCACCCCGATCCAAGCCCGGCCCAGAGCCACGGAAGCCACAGACGCGGATCCGACCTCCACCGCCGTCCCCCTCCCTGACCGATCCGCCCCGCATCGTCTCACGGCCCGACCGTCCCCTTCGGTCCTCAAACGTACTTCGTCAGGACGGTACGCGCCGCGGTGGTCCACGCCCGCTTTCACGGCGGCGGCGACGGACGAAGATGTCGGTGCTGTGGTGACAGAGGCTGAGGCGCACATGGCGGGGCACGGTTTTTCGATCGGCGACAGGGTCGTTGGCGAGGTGGCGGTTGATGCAGAGGTCGCGGTTGGCATGGTGGTTGTTGTGGATGCGAGTGGAGTCGTCAGGGTGCCTGGGAGGGTGAAGATGTGAGAACGTAGATGGTGGGACGGGGCGGGACGGGAAGGGACGGACGATGGTATGTACGCTTGACTCGGCTGCGATGGACTGTTTTTCTTGGTATGGATGGGACGTAGGTCGGACGTCGGGTGGGAGAGACAAATGTATATACCGCCATCACCTTCTTCACTTGCACATCGATTGCTTATGGGAGCAAACATTTATAAGATTACAGAGTACAATTTGTGCGCGCCAACCAAACACACACCGAAACAAGTCCAAAGGTTCCACGTTAACGACCCGTGAGCCATGGTCATCAGACATAAATTCCGTGATAGCATGCATTTCGAAACAAAGTGGTATTCTGCTCTCTACAAGCGCTGCATGACACCATTCCCTCGTTCCCTCCACGCGCCCGCATGATCCGCTTTACTACTCCTCGGAAACCTTCCAACCCCCGGCCTCTCTTCCCTCCACAGCCAACTTGCCTGACAGTCTTCTTCCTACTGACGGCTCCAAGCCCCTTTCGCATCCACATTCCGATGCCGTCTCCATTTCCGCATGCTGCTCGTCCTGCATTGCATGTCACCTGGCCTGCTATGACCACGTTGGCGTTTCCGAGGGCAGTGAATTGCGCCACGTTGAGCCCTTGTAATATGCGACAGGGTCCTATCGTGTTCCATTGATCGCCGGAGCACCCTCCGCCGCCGCCATGGCCGCTTCCCTGTCTCTGGCTATTTGATCTGCCTGCGCCACCGCGGCTTGGATAACGGCTTGTTCCTCTGAGGTGAGGTGTTTCGTGATATCGGCGTACAGTTGGGGATATAGCTGTTGACATTCTGCTCAATGTCAGTACGTGTCCTGTCATGACCGGGAGAGCGTGGCACATACGCATCAATGAGACCTTCAACAGCCCGTACGGCTCGACCTTGTCCAACGGTGTCTCCAGCAGTGATTCCTCTTCCAACTCGTCATCATCGTCGTCTTCACCGCCAGCAGCACTGAATTTTGACGCCTGTTGACTCAAGAACTCGAGATAGGCCGAGCTTTCATCCTTGACATCTTGTGATTCATCGGGCTCTTCGTTAGTCCAATCGTTTTCTGCCTCCCACTCGTCCTCTTCGTCATCATCATCATAGTCTCCACCAAGGCCGATCTCATCTTCTTTCGTCGCTTCTTCCCGGTCTGTGTTACGTTAGTGAAGTAAAAAGCATTGCAAGGCTGAGTAACCCACTTTTCTCTGCTGCGGGCAGCGTCTGGAACAACCTGACCATACCCTGCAATAATCTTGGCCAGCCAGGCAACACGCTTCTGGGTATCTGTTCCGCTGGGATGGTGAGCAGAGCTGAAATCGCGCAGATAGAGAGCTTCTTGTCGTGAACACGTGTGAAGATGTCGATGCTCGAGAACCACAGACTGAAAAACTTATTCGTCCAGCCATGTTGTTCGAGGACGTGGAGGGAGAGTTGAGCGTTGCAGTAGATAGCGTTGATGATCATCTCCATGAGATGGATCTTGTATGACTTGACCTTGGCCTCGTCGTTTGTCAAAGCAGTCATGGCAAGAGTGAGGAATTCCGGGAGATTCTGATCGACGTGGCCTCGAAGGTTGAGCATGACGACCTCCGCCAATTTGCATCCGCATATCCGATCTACGCCACTGACTTTCTCATCCTTGAAGATCTTGCGCACCATGTCGATGACTGCTTCTAGGTAGGGAGGATTTCGGACCATCTCGGCGGCACCGTACGCGACAAAGTTCTCCAGCGCTGGAAGCATGTCTTCGAGATATAGTTCGCCGCCGGAGTTGAAAGTCTTGGTAATCAACTCGAAGCCACCCCACATGGTCGGCGAAATGGTCTTTGCAGAATAGGTGCAACTGTCGATGATCTCGAAGACCTCATTGTACAGGTCGTACAGCTTATGTTCGAGTGTGATAGACACCACGGGCATAAGTATCGTCTCCAGATGTGCAAGAACGTCTGGTGTGCTTTCGAGTGTGAGGATGAGAGTGCCAATCGTCTGAAGGACGCCAAGCGCCGTGATGCTCTTGTCGTCAAGGAAATCACCATAGTCTTCGCTGTCCTGCCCGCCGTTCCGCTCGATAATTTCCCGAACGATTCGAAGGTAAGTGTCGCGAAGTTGTTCGCTGAGTGCTACCGCAAATGGTGCAAGCTCAGCAGCGAAGACCTCGACAAAGTCCTCCATGACGTTAGCTAGGGCGTCTACGTCCACTTCGTTGGCGAGCTTCAATAGCTGTTGCATGATCTGAGGGATGTTCTGTTGCATAGAGGTGCGGATGATGTCGTGTCGGATCAGAGGTTGTAGAGCAAGTGCTGCCTCGACTCTGACCGGAAGCTCTGGATCTGCCATTGACTCGAGGATGTTGCGGTAGATGATGAGTAGATTGTTGGGGTCCTTGAACTCAAGCTGCTCGAATTTCTCCAAAGTATCGCAGGCTCGGGCGCGCAGGAAGCCATGCTTGCTCCTGAATTCCGGGAAGACATGACGGACGAAGAAGTACTCGACTTGGTCAGCAATCGGGCTCTTCTTGCCCAAAATGACACCGGAAAGCGTGCCAATCATGCGCAGAGCACCCTCCTTCTCCCGCGGGTTCTTCTGATCATCGGGGGCTGCCTCGTAGCGATTGACAACGTCGTTGACGAATTGCAGCACGTCAAAGGTCTGTTTCCGTCGGGCCTTGGTAAGTGTGACCAGAAAATTCGTTGCAGCCATATCCGGAGCTGAGACTTCTTCGTAGAAATTCAATTTGCGGTGCAGATATTCCGAGGGGTCCGTCTCAAAGAGCTCGATGTCGTCGTCTGACTGGCACAAGACGGGGAACAGGAGATGCTCGATGAGGATCTTCATGTGCGGCTTCAGATGGTCCCACATGGTTTTTGGCTTGACACACTCGTCCATGAATGCAAGCGTGTAGGAGAGGCATGGCTTGCTCAGCCAAGTTGTTTTGCCCACCCACTTCTCGATCTGCTCCAGGTAGCCGCGCAGGATGACCGGGGCAAAGTCCTTGATGAAGGTTTTGGAAACTTCGCCGTAATCCTCCTCGTTGTTCTTCTGCAGACTCGCAGGGTTTCCGTATCGAACGAATAATCGGTTCAGATTCACGTATGACCACTTCTTGCACTTCCACCAATGGTTGCTCTCCCTGTCATCCAAATCTTCCTCCATGGCGGTCTCCGGTGGAGTCTTGGCCACCACGGTCAAGAAGAGCGTGCACCAACCTGACATGGCTTCGTGCCCTCGCAGGTATTTGGGAAGATCAAAGTAGATCGTGTGCTTGTATGCCTTGAGGACGGTCCGCAACATCTCGCCCGCTTCCAAGCTCGTCTCGTTCACCAGGCTATTGCCGATATTCAAGAGGTGAGGGAACGTCTGTTCCACAATCTGGTCAAAGTCGGCTCTGGTGTCTCCCGTCTTGAACCTGTAGGTCCTGCAGATGGCCAGCAGACACTGCAGGCCGACGAAGACGGAAGACACATCCTGCGTGTTGAGGAGGCTCGTGGTTGCTTGGAGGAACTCGGGCCAGTTCTGAGGGAAGTCGTGGTGGAGGATCTTCTGGAGTGTCGCAACGAGCTGTGCGCGTACCTGAGGAGTGGCCGATCGCAAGATGGGGAGGATGCGGGCTCTGACTGCGGCCTTTTCACTGTCCGCAAGGACCTTGGTCTTCTCCTCCTCCGAAGGCAGCCATCTCTTCTGGACACGATTTTTGAGGTAGACGGAACCTGTGGGACATGATCAGACTGGCACTGCCGCTCGCGTAGCACACGGACGTACTCGAGAGTCGCACTCCGTTATCCTCTTCCGTCTCGAGGATGTTCAGCAGCGCATCTGAGAAGCCGGGGTTCTCTTCCGCCTGTGAAAGTGTCAGGGTCCTGATAGGCTTGCCATGTGACTGCGAGGGCTTACCGTCTTCAATTCCAGTTCTGCCCTCCTCCTGACGTCCGCATTGGGATCCAGGGTGGCCTGGATGCCACTTCGTAGAGCTGTGGTATCCATGCGCGGCGACTGACAAGTGCGGTGGGAGGCGGGATGGTTGCGGTGGGTCGAGGTGGGAGGGAGTCTCGGGGTCACAGATTGTGAGAATTGCTCGTGAGCCTCTAATGCAATTGGACTATCAGCATAGCAGGATGTCCGGAAGATACCAGGATCAGTCCAGAGCTTGCAGCGGTTACAAGGTGGTCAAAAGAATGTGTGCAAGGTGGGAGCAAAAAATGAAGACAAAAGTCGGGTTCTGATGGTTATGGCTTGGCTTGTGTGGTTTCCTCAGGTGCCTGACTTTGTAGGTGGGGGGGAGGAAGAGCGGTCGAAATTCATCCACTTGCGAATTCACACACGCTCCTGTCCTGCTTTAGTGCAATGTAGTGCTACGCCCTTCTTGTGTACACGCCCTTCACGTGCCACGTGAGCAGACGCATTCGAGTCAGTCTAATGCAAGGGCGGTGTACAAGGGTGCCCGGCGTGGGCCAAAAGCAAAGCAGAATGCGGTACGTATGGCATATTGTCAGGCCCCTCTACCTGAATATGTCGACTACTTTATATTCCAGCATGACCATCACGCTCTGCCTTCGGGCGTGCGTGTCTGCTGCATATCCGAAACCTAGCGTGGTTGTCTTACATGTACAGTGACGCCGTCGCACAGATATCCCTCTTGATCATCTCCTGGCACTTCTCCATCTTGCTGAACAGTGTGGGATCTCCGATGATTCTTGCTGCGTTCCTGACCTCTCGACAGGTCTCGTCCAGGCGGGTAATGGTGCGCACGATGGTACCTTCAAGGACATCGGTAAGGTCGGTGATGCGTTTGAAGGACATGCCACGCGCCCATTCGTATACCACCTCCACGAGCCCGAAGCGTGGTCGGCTGACAAAGTCGTTCGAGTCGTCCGCCGAGAGAATGACCTGGTGCAGAGTCTGGTAGTGATTGACCTTCTCCGAAATCTTGACAATCGTCTCCTGCCCTCTCTCCAATGCCGCCGTCATGTTCGGCTTGATGTCAGTCTTCTCTTGGAAGACGAACGACGAGAGTAGCGCCACTATTTCTTCCGGCTCGTAATCAGCGAGCACGTTCTCCAGCACCAGCTCCGTCAGCACCAGCTCGTCTGCCGAATGGATCTCGCACGCGACTTTGCCCTTGAGCTCGACTCTTGACTGGTCATCGATGAAACCAAGATCCTTCAGCACTGATATGCGCTGTTCATAGTCGGGCAAGAGTTGCAGATTCTGATCCGACATCAGCTGCTTCAGTTGACTTATGTTCTCTTTGATGATCCACTCATCATGCTGCATGGCAAAATGCTTGTCCAACTTTGGACAAAGTACAGCTTCCTTCTCCTGAGCGACCTGCGCCAGCTTACGTCTTTCGTCAAGAACGTTGCGGATGCCGACTTCTTTGACCCTCGAATAATCCATTTCCTCCCAGACTGAAGACGTCCAAGACGAGCACGTCGTCAAAAGGTCGTCCTTTATCTGCTTCATGGCGTCCTGCAGCTTGCCTTGTATAGACGTGACGTCTGCTGAGAGCAAGGTCTTGGTCATGCATTCAATGTCCACAATCGGAACCGGCATCTGGCGGAGTTTGATTTCGGACTCCTTTTGCGGTAGCGATGCGAAGCGTGGACGATACCGAGTGAGGTACGGCAGTAGGTCCGAATCTTGTCTCTTACGAGGTTGCTTGAACCCAAACTCCAAGACAGATACTGTTGGATCTGGTCCTTTGCTGATACCCTCTCGAAGTAGCATCCCGGCAAGACGAACACCCTCCTACGAAGCGTCAGTTGTGTCCCACCGAGAAGTCGTGGTGAGCTTACCCTTTTGTAGACGATCATCCTCCTCGGCTGAAAATATCGACGCCCTACAGGGTTGTTCAGGAGTGCAAGATGCAGCTCCACAGTCAGCCTTTGAAATTCTATGCTCGCCTCGTGGGCCGCCTCGAGATCCTTGTCGCAAATCTCACAAGCTTCTCGCTTCACCTTTGCGAGATCAGCCTCAGAGATCTTGACCGCCTTCTCATGCTCTGGGAGCAATGCCTGCGTTGCATTCTCACTGAAACTTCGCTTGATCATTTCCTCAATCTTGAGAGCTTCCACCCGCAGCAGGTTCAATATCATGTTGTAAGTCAAGCGGAATTGCGAGCGTAACTTTGTAGGGTCCCCAAGCATCATTTGGCGGAGCCGTGCTGCAGGTGGCGCTTCGTCTGCCCCAGGAGCAACTATGATGACAGACCCGACCGTGTCCAGTCCTCTTCTTCCAGCACGCCCAGCCATCTGCGTGTACTCGCCTGGTAGCAGATCGCGAAACGATCGTCCGTCGTGTTTGCGGAAGCCGGAGAAAACAACGGTGCGAGTAGGCAGGTTCAGGCCCATAGCAAATGTCTCGGTTGCGAAGAGGACCTTGACCAAGCCTTTTGCGAATAGAATCTCCACGCACTCTTTGACAATTGGAAGCAGCCCGCCATGATGTACCGCAATCCCCCGACTCAATAACTCTCTCAGGCGTGTGATCTGTGGCAAGTCTCGATCTTCGCGCTTCAATCTCGCGAGAGACTTTTCCAGGATCATGTGAGTCGCGCTCTTCTCCGTTGCATTGCAAAAGTCCTGGTTCCCCAAAGAATCCGCATTTTCCTCACAGCGCTTCTTCGAAAATACGAATATGCAACAAGGAAGCAAATCCTCCTTCTTAAGATGTTGGACCAAATGAACCCAAATAGTGCGGTCTTGGGCCGCCGTCGTCCGTCCACCGCCACGACCAGTCCTCGCAATATTTCCTTGTCCTCGAGTGGCTGGCTGGCCACGTCCTCGCTGTCCTGGACCTCCGCCCCTTTGTCCTGCCCCGCCTCCACGTTGTGGGCCTCCACGCTGATTGCCACCCCTCTGTCCGCGCTGTGAAGATGACCCTCGTGAGGGGTTATTAGACGCTGCAGCTGCAGCCTCCTGCTTCTCTTCCATAGCCTTGATCTTGTCTTTACCCGAGATGATGTCATTGGCCTTCTTCCAGCCACCTTCGAGGAATTGCTTTTCAGCATTGACAATCTTCACCATATCCTTGCCTGCCCACAGATAATGTTCCAGAGGCACTGGCCGTTTCGGCGTAGAGATGACATAGATGTTCTTTTTCTTGGTACGACCGACCCAAGATGCAAATTCGTAAGTGTTCGGGACTGTCGCGGAAAGCAGAATCAGAGTCACGTGCTCCGGCAACATTATGATGACTTCCTCCCATACCACCCCTCGTTCGAGATCGTTGACGTAGTGCACTTCATCGAAAATGACAAACTCCACATCTCGAATCAGATCTGCACCGCGATACAACATACTTCGCAGGATCTCTGTTGTCATGATCAGGCAGCTTGCTTCCGGACGGATTTGCACATCTCCCGTGAGGATGCCCACATCCTCAAACTCGGTCCGAAAATCTCGGAATTTCTGGTTGCTTAGGGCTTTAATCGGCGATGTGTATATCGCCTTTGTCATGTGCTTCGATGCAAGAGCAATAGCGTACTCTGCAACCACCGTTTTGCCGGCTGAAGTGTGAGCTGCAACGAAAACGGAATCCCCATTCTCCAGATGATAGACTGCTTCTTTCTGAAATGTATCCAGCTCAAAGGGCCATTCACGCGCCATGTCAGGGATGAGATCCTTGAAATTGGGTATCGCTCGGTTGACGTCCACCATGTGCGCCCATTGCTTTCCACCTTGTTGCTTGCGTGAAAGTGCAAGAGGCTCGCGAGGCGCAAGAGCAGGGAACTCGTTGGGCAGCAGAACGTCGAGTTCATCTTCCATCGGAGTCTCACCATCGTTGACTGCCAGGAGCCCAGGGGTCTCGCCCTCATCAGTTCCAGCCATCGCTTCCGCAGGCTCTGGTTCCTCTGATAAGACTTGTTCGACTTGGGCGGATTCAGCTGACTTGGGTGTAGATACTTTGGAAGAGCGGAAGCCACGTGAAAACCCTGGTGGGATTTCCAACAAGCCACCGTCACTACCGAGATTGATGACTTTGTCAAGGCCAGGCTGACCATTTGCGCCGAACGCTTGGCCGCTCGCTAGGAAGGCGTCCTCAGCCTGTGCTGTGGCCTCCACAGCGTCAAGTCCGCCGGGTGCGAAAGGAAAGTAACCTGCAGCGCCTCTAGCAAAGTCGGCTCTGTTCGCGGGCTTCCGAAGGATGGACGTGGAGTTTTTGGCGGTTTGGCTATTTGCTGGCACTGTGACCTCTTTATACCCAGTCACGCGGCCTTCGAGACCCTCTCGTGTGAATCGAATGATCGTCCTGGTCTGCGTCGGCGCAATTCGGTAAAGCTCTTCTGGGTTATTCTCGTGGTCCCACCTCTGCTGAAGTCGATTGAGCCACTGCGTATTGAATGTTGTCGAAGTACTGAGGAACTCGGACTCCATCATACTTTTCCGATCTGCCTGCGTAGGCATGAGCCTCTTGCGCTTGGTCGAGGTTCGCCTCTCCAAGACACTGTCAATGTCCACATCGCTAAGCTTCAAGGCCGACAGATCGCTCTCCAAGTTCCTCACGACCCCATTTCCACCCATGGGACTCTCCATGGTGGCAACTCTTCAACAATACCCTTGAGTAGTAGTCAGAAGTATGACCCTTTCGTCTGCAAGCATTGCCGAGAGTGGATGACACTTGGAGGTGATTTATGGCACTGATGAGATGGAATTGATCCATCCGCAGAGCCGCATCATTTCGTGACGTCAGGGTTGTTGACAGAAGAACTTGCGTTTTCGAAAGACGTCGACTTTCAACATCATGCATATGTTTCCGACATGTATCCTGCTGAGGATCTATTTGAGGTCATGAACGCTTATGGCAATCAAAAATTACTACGACAGATGTCAAACTGATACACGGGATGAAATCCTGAGCTGCTGATCTGCACTTGAGTTCGGATATCGTTCTGTCGATTCGTCGCGACGCCGTCATGTTCAGAGAAGCACTATCTAAGCATCACAAGATAATCTTGTGTTCCGATAACACGCCATAACGCCTTCGCTAGACCAAACAAAATGCTTCGTTACAGTTCACCAGTCAAGACCCGCCATTGCTTCTTCTTCGTCTGCGAATGGATCTGCTTCTCTTGCCGGCACAGTTGCGGTTTCTTGCTCTGCCAACAGTGCATCGAGCTCGTCCATGTCTGGCTCGCCCTCTCCAATGACTAGCGTAGTAGCCTGTTGACCGCCCAGAGACGCTGAACTGCCCACAGGCTGTGCAGCCTCGGATTCGACTCCGCCAGCGCCTTCAAGGTGCTCCTCATCCGCGGCTTCTTCTTCGTCGTTGGGCTCGGCGGGCTTGGGTCTTCCCTCGTCGATCCATTCCTTTCGCATCATTTGTATCCGCTTCTTGTGTCCCAGCTTCTCCACCATCGCCAGACCATCGGCGAACTTTGCCCTTGGATACAGGTCGTCCAGCCACAATTGATACATGCTTAAGAGTTTGGCGACATCCGCGAACTTCTTATGTTAGAACCTGGACTGCACAAGCTGTGGACTTGACTAACCTCATAACCCTTGCCCTTGTATCGTGCCCGTTTCGAGATCGTTCGAAGCCGTGGTATACCTTTCGCGGATAGGATTCTATATTTGTTAGATCCGTGTCTTGGATAGCGAATTCAGCCCATACCGCTCCTCATCAAGCTTTGCAATTGGCTGGCGCTTCTTTGATATAACGATCTCTTCGTCCAGGTTCAATGCCGACGGTTCATCAGGTGCTCGTCCGTTCCTTTCGTGGTTCGCAATGGCAGCCGGGGCTTTCTCCCGAACATCCTCCAAATCGAAGTTGTCCTCAAACAAGGCATCCAAGTCGTCTCGATGCGTCGCAAGCAGATCCGGAGACACAGCCGAAGGCATTTCGTGCGATCAATCTACTCGCAACAGTTGAGCTATGCGTTTGGTTTTTGATGCGGGAGACGCGTCAGAGTGTCGCGTAAAGTGAGCAGCTCCATGCGGCTCTGCGCGGCGATACTCCGCCCACGTAATCTTGGCATTGTTCACGTATTCTCGGTTCACCTGTCACCCCTCAGGGAATATTAGCAACATATTTCAAACCTGGATTGATTGGATTCAAAATTCTACCAGGCACATAGAGCCTCGTCACGATGGCGGAAAACCATTAGCCGGGTCACTGAGAAAGATCAAGCTGCCTTATCCAGCTCTCCATAAAGACTGAACAGCAAGCATGGCTGTGGACGAGAACTTTGCGCCTCCTGCAATAGCTGCAGTCGAGTCTCGTCTCCGATCTACCCTGCAAGACTCCCTCCATTCAGAAGTTGCTTACGGTGGCATCGACCGGCCGTTAGCCACAGACCAGTTTGCAGATTCACTTTCGGCGATCGCGGCCACTCTGGACGAACACAATACAAACAGCCATACTCCTCTTGTTCTAGAGAATGCTGCGCGTAGGATCTTCTATGACATTGTGGTGAGTATTCCAAGCGACGGGCGACGACTAGCTATTAAACCTAGCAGAAGTCTATCACCGTCGATAGTCCAGAGGCACGTCACTTATGGCATTTCCTGGACATCCTGTTATTACTGTGCGAGTTGCGTAAGTATCCGGTGACAAGATTGTGGTGCATGCTTACACACGACCAGGTCAGACTGGACGATCTCTCATCTGGTATCTGGTGGAAGAACTTGTCGAAAGCCAAACAGCGGACCAGTGCCGTGTAATATTCGACTTTTTAGACGCTCGACGGGAGAGATTGACACAGGTAGGCGGAACAGCGTTGATGAGTGTGATGTCTTGCTCGACTAACCATCTCGAAGAGGGAATTTCAAGTCACTCATCTGATCATTTTGAGGACATGCAACGAGCTGCTCCGGAGGCTATCGAAAGCAGAGGACGCCACCTTCTGCGGCCGCGTTTTCTTCTTCTTGTTCCAAGTCTTTCCGCTTGGAGAACAAAGCTCAGTCAATCTCCGAGGCGAGTTTCACACCGATAATGTCACTTTGTTCGAAGAAGAACCAGGCTCCGGCTCACTATCGGCGTCTGAAGACATGATGGACACGGAAGTCAAATCGCCCGATGACGCTGAACCTCCAACAAAGAGAAGCAAGCGAAGGAAGTCAAGCAGCAAGAAGGCAAAGCGGCAGGTTGACGACATTGGCAAATTCTATCCCATCTTCTGGAGAATTCAACGTGACTTTTCGAACCCCCTGAGACTCACCGAGAGCGACGAGGCCTTTGCGACTTTCAAGCTGAGCTTGGAAAGCACGATTGCCAAGTTCAGCTCCACACCCGTTGTCAACACAAAGTCGACCACGGACAACACTCGTGGAGCCAAGCGAAAACGAGGAAACGATGAGGGCAATGATTACCAGAGTAATTACAACCCCAAGTATCTCACAAGCAAGGAATTGTTCGAACTTGAGCTTAGCGACTTGTCCTTTCAGCGACACATTCTGGTACAGGCGCTGATCCTGCTCGACTTTTTGCTTTCACTCTCGGAACAAGCGCAAAAGAAGATTGACAGCTCGGGGGTATCCAGAACCAACTCGTCAGTCAACTATACGTACCGATTACCCGAAGAAAAGGTGAGGTCAAGTAACCTTCCCGATTGCGCACTATGACAGAGCACACCTAACCATTTGGGCAGAAAGCATGGGTTCAGTCTGCTCGAGCCAAGATTGCGGCATATATCCAACAGGGTCCTGACGGCAATTTCTACTACCGAATGGTTAGTACTGTGCTTGCCCGCGACAAGAATTGGATTTGGTGGAAAATTCAGAAGTGCCCGCCAATAGTTGCAGACGCGATGCCTGCGGAAGATTTTGTCGAGGCCATGAAGTCGGTAGTGACAATGACGGCGAACCGGCGAATGCGAGCGAGGCCAATGGGGGCGATGGATTTGACATTCCTATCGGAAGCGGACAGCGCCAAGGGCCTGGATAAACTCAAAGACCCGGCAAGGTTCAGCACCCCAGGCATCACAGAGCTCGTGACGGAAGCGACGCGAACGGAATTGGATCTTGATTTTGCTGAGGGTGAGGAAAAGGAAGCGATCCAGGCCAGGATCGACAGCATCACCTGGCGGGCGATCAGGGCTACATCGCGGACGTCACTCTCCAAGCTCGACAAATTGGAGCCGAGCAAAAAAATCGCGGAAGTGCTTGCCGGCGAGACTGAGAGCGGCGAACGAGCGAATGTGGATAGTGAAAGCCCGGCGGTGGTGCAGAGCAAGACGCCCGAAGTACAGGTGGCATCAAATTAGGTCTGATAAGTCGACCTACCTATTGCCAGCTACTAATGTAACCGATTACACGAGTGAAGGGTACTATTTCTTCGTACTCATGTCGATGGATGCGCTACTGCGGGCGGCGGTGTACGACGATTCACAATCCCTCGGCCCTCCCCGCATGAATTTCCTCTTTCACGGCGGAGATTTGATGAGATGATGGAATCTTTTTACAAGGCGGGCCGGAAGCCGTCCTTGATTTCGGATACGTGTGCTCTCGTGAACCGCAGATAGGGCGTCGAACGAGGTCGAATAGGGCATGCTCGATACGTCGCTGGAGTGCACATGTCAGCGAGGGGTAGCTGTGCGCTAAGCACAACGTTCAAACATGTCAGAAAAGGTAGGAGATCTCTCGGGCAGGGATGTTTGTCGACAGCAGGCAAAACCTTCGAGGCAGCTTCGACACAATGGGATCGAGCAACAGGCAAAGTACCGAAACACCTCTCCAAAAGGTCTGGCCCGTCCGGCAGGAAGTCTACAGTACACACACACACACACAGTTAACTCCGTACCGTCAGGGGAACATCGGGACTGGCCTGATGGATGGATGAGATGATCAACCCCCATCCACGATCAAACCGCTGTCCTTTCTGTGCGCCACGGTTTCACATTTCAAGCCCATGGTTGGGCTTCTTTCACAAGCAATATCCGGGCGCCGGGGTGCTTTACAGGACGACCGCCGCCGCCGCGTCCTGGCGGGTCAGCATCTTGCATGTGCGTGAATCGAATGCCGCTATCATACATTGCCATGGCGAATCTGCCCAACGCATCGCTATGAGGATGCCATTCTGCGAACCCTCTTGTACTGATCAAGATCTGGATCGACGGTGTCTGCGTAGCGAGTTGCGTAGCGAGTGTGACGCTGATTGCCGAGGGTAAAGCTCATGGCATCCTCGACTAGCCGGAGACACATTCATTCGTCGGTTGTCCTGTAACACTACCAAAGACTTCGAAATCCTCCGAAATATTCTGGCCGCAACGTCCACATCCTCTTCCAGCGAGTCTGACGGGCCACTCGAAATGCTGAAAGTTTCGTCGATTGTTGCGGCCAGTGAATGATTTGACCCGCCGAACAAGCTTACTGTGCCGAGCCCTAGGTCACGTCGTTTTATTACCTGTTTCCGAGCGTTCTATTAATGGATCTGCGTACGGAGATATTACCTGGTGAAGATCTTTCAGATCTGTTCAACAGTGACCTGGGCTTGTCACAGTGGACGCCTGCTGATTCATGGTAACGTGCCATCTATCCCGCCGAGCCGCCGTAACTAGATACTGGAGGGTCAAACGGGACTTGTCACTAGTGTTACGCGACACTCGATTTCATAAGCCGTACGAGGCGTTTTCGCGGTACTCAGAACCAGGAATCGTACATGGGCAAAATCAGCCATCCAGCTGCGGCTGGCTGGAATGCACACCGAAATCGATCAGCGAGCGGTACGGGCCGCATTGATGAGGACGAACGAACCTGGAGGTTCACCAGAGGCTCGAGGCTCGAAGCTCAAGGCTCACGGAACATGAGACATGGTACATGGTCCAAGTGGCGGCGGGAGTGGTCAGTGTCACTCATCCTCCGGCGACAACAGGTGGAATGACGGGAGGAGCGCCCGCGCGCAGATGAGCTCTGGAGTCTGTGTGGACGATCGCTTCGAGCTACCGTACAGAGCACAGTGCACCCGTACAGAGTACCAGTATCGTACTAGAGCACCGAACAGGCTACTGCGCAGCACTTGTCCATGGCTTGTGATCGGATGGACAGGGCGTCCCACATCTCTTCTCATCATAGGATAGGCCAAAGTCAGCCTCCTCTCTATCGATGCAGGTACCTAACTGCTAGCACCACCCCAATATCTCAACGCAAATCGCACCGAACAGAGTCGCTTCCGCTTCCCCGCTTTCCGCTGAGATTGACTCTGTGTCAAGGATCAGCTCAGCAGAAACGGACTGTCAGGCTTTCAGCCGGCACTTGAAATTCTTGTCTGGCAGATGCGAGCTCGGACGTTTCCATGCATGACCGCACTCTTCCCGACCAGGCCCAAGTCGGCTTGAATTATTAGTCCATCCTGCACATTGTCTTGTTGGGCATGAACGCGATGTGCGTCGTGCCTCGAGAGTTTCAGGGATCTTCGGGCAGGCGGTCTTGGGTGGTGGTGGGAACTACAAGTCATGATTCAGTGTGAGACCCTGTGTCTACTGCAAACTACGGCGACGACGCGTTCACCATGGGACAAGACTTCTGCAAACTCTGCGGGAGGCTTGGAGGATGGGCACCTTGACCTTTGGGGGAGGGCAGCTCGAGCCAGAGTGGCATGATGGCAGCCGGCCGGTCCCTGCAATCACCGATGGTTCACCACTCGCATCCAAGTCATGTCCCCACGCGCCATGCTTGTTGCGACTAGCGGGGCTGGGAGCACTGCAGGTTCCTGACTGCTGACCGACAACCCATCCACCCNCACCCCCCCCCCCCCCCCCCCCCCCCCAAGCCAGATGCCGCGTTGCTCTCCTCCAAAGTGTCTGGCGGCCTTGTAGAGCATCTGGCCGTCACGTCAGGCTCGCTCTCTGAAGGTCCCTGCTAGGAAAGTACCCTGCATCGAGACAAACCCACGGCCTCGCTTGCTTTCTCTCGCCACCTATGCTCCAAATGATCGGCGCTGCCACGGTAGTTCACAAGGGGGGAGAGCCCGCTTGGTACAGGTCGGAGAAGAGCTCGGCTTGCCATGGCATGGTGCCTCACGCTCGTAAAGGCGGTCATGCTCTGCGCTTGCAGGCTTCGCGTCTGCTCATCTCATGCACGACTGGACTACTGGGATGCAATCTAGCCAGTCATCGGATGGGCCAGAGGCGGAGTAATTTCTGCTCGAATTCGGGGACTCTCACAAAGGCGGATCGTGCCGCCGTCGAAGTAGGGACGACTGGCCGAGGCTTCGAGCATCGGACGTCGTCTGTCATTCGACGGATCTTCATCTCCATCCTGGCCACATCCCTTGGCTGCGGCAGTCGCGTCCGGTCCTGAAATCATGCCCTCGACTGCACCTTCACTCTCGACTCCTCATCCGCCAGGGTCACAGGGCTGGTTAAGCTCCATCGATGCCGCTTTGTGGCCTCGAGCCACCCCGGCCAATCTCTGTCGGATCGATGCCGCCGCACGGCAGCACCCATACGCACGCTCCGTGCACGACTCGCCTACGCTGCTTCGACTCGACCACCACCTTTCAGCTTACACTTCCTCCCCAAGCTCCTTGCTAGAGAACGGTAGGTAGCAGTAGTATGGACCACTTTCCACTCCCCACAAATCCCGATAGCCTAGCTCTGGCCCTCCATTGTTCGGCGCCTTGAAGGTCTAATCAATCTCTCTGGACACGAGTCAAGTCCTACTGCTTGCGCAAACGCTAGCATTCTTATTCCATGAACCGCCTCCTAGACTGGCATGCCATCTTGCCTGCCCCATCTGTGATTGAGACTCTGCGCGACCGCCTGTTTACCTCTCCGAGCGGTCCTCACCCAGCTCCGAACCTTGTCGATCTCAACATCTCTTCATTACCCTCTACTTGCCCTTTCTGAAACATCCCATCCTCTCTAGCAAACCAGATTCTCCCGTGGCGGGTTTCCTGCGATCTTCCCGTCGACCTACTCGACTCGTACACAAATACACTTTCTCCCGCTCTGACCGCACCTTGTCTCTACCCTGTTTACACCACCATCCTTAGAGGTAAGCCCTTTATCTCGTACAACCACAACTCGATATGCTGCCTTCTTATTACATTCAAAGAGTCGCCCGTCACTGACCAAAGCTTCAGCTTTGTCTGTATACATCTGCGATCAGGATCCGGACCTTCCGTGCCACTTCTATCCTTTCCCCGACCATCTGATATCTTGACCTACAGCCCTACGCTGCTCTCTATCTCTCCTGGTATACACTAGATCTCTGCACTTTACTGGTTCTGTGGATCAATGGTCGTCTGAGCACGCTCGTTTGCCTGACCGGTATGGTCAACGCCGGCTGATCGAGTGCATCCCCTCACGATACAGTCTTCCCTTCCGGCCCTTGCGCGCCCTCTCATGTATTCTACAAGAGTAGTTCAGCCGCTGTCTCCACCGAGCTCACCGCGCATGTCGGGACAAGACCAGAAGCCAGTCGACTCGCTTTGGAACGCGCAGCAACCCAACCAATCCGGCTACTTATCGAGTGGCCCAAGGACTCAAGCTCCGAACACGCTTGCCTTTCCATCCTTTTATAGCTCACGCGAAAGTGGTCAGCAGGGTGTTCACAATCTGCCCAACATACATGATGTCTACGGCAGTCTGGGGAATCCTTCCCCCACTCATACCGGAAGCCAAAGCCAATCGGCTAGCGGTAACGAGATGGACTTTTCTCGAAAGAACACAGGATCAAGCGCCGAGTCGCTGTCATCTCTGCATCATCGAGACTCTGTTGTGATGCCATCTGGCAGCTCTCAGCATCCTAGTGGTCAGTCAGTGGGATATGACGAGTCGGAAGATCAGGAAGATGATGACGAAGACGGATCAGATGACCTGGATGATACCAAAGCGGAGCATGGGGGCAAGCAGCTCACGGCTGCAGAGATCCGGCAACAAAAGAGGAAGATGAAGCGCTTTCGCTTGACGCACAGCCAGACTCGATTCTTGATGAGCGAATTCGCGCGGCAAGCACATCCAGATGCGGCGCACAGAGAGCGTCTGGCGAGAGAGATTCCCGGTCTGAGTCCACGTCAGGTGCAGGTGTGGTTCCAAAACAGGTATGCCCGAGAAGCTCGTCTTTTGATGGAGACATGGAGTCATTAATCTGACAGACGATCCAGGCGGGCGAAGCTGAAGCGGCTGAGCGCCGAGGATCGCGAGCGTATGATGCGATCGCGAGCCATACCAGAGAGCTACGGGATGAGCGCTCCGTTGAGCCAACCATACATACCTTCGCCATCGGCTGCTGGATCTACGACACCCGGTATGCAGCAGACTTCGACCATGAACAGACCCGGCGACATGCGCCCACTGAGTCTGGATACCTTACGACGGGGCAACGAGCACAGCTATACGAGTCCGACCTCGGTCACCCCCGCCCTGGGATCTCTGGCCTTTACTCCACCCCAGTCAGCTAGCGATGTCCACTCCCCGATAGCCGGTTCTAACGATATGGGTGGATTCGGGTATGGTCATCGGGCAATCATGGAGCAACGTCGGCCTCTGCTGCCTCCAAGTCACAGCTCCGCCCCATCGTTCTCGAGCAACTATGGCTCCTCCCTTGGCCGTGTACCGTCTTATGATCGCGTACGAACCTCGGGTGGAGATTCGATTGGCTCGCCGCTTAGGACAAGCATGTCGTATGACAACTTTCAGGGCGCAACGAATCCTTCGCAGCAGGGTCAGGACGTTCGGGAGAACCAGCAGAGCGCTGGGCAGAGCGTCTCACACAGCCGGGGGAATTCGCAGCGCGACATGCCCCCTCCGGCCGGGCCTTTCGGACTGGGCTTCTCTTGTTAGTCAAGTTGCGGGTGTTGAGCAGAGAATTTTTCTAACCCGAACGTAGTTGAAAGCATGTCAAGCTACCAGTCCAGCGTACAACAACAGCACCCTTCGACTCCGACGACGAGTGGACCTCCACAGTCTGCGTACCGCGGCATCGCTCCGCCACCGAATACACAGGGTTCCTACTTCCCGTACGGCGATTACCAGAACTCGGGCTACTCGACGCCACAGCTGCCGCAATATCAGCAACCTCCCTTTGGCGGCTCCTATACGTCCCCGCTGTCTGCCAACCCATTCGGTCAGCCGGTAATGCAACAACAGACCTATGGCGAGCAGCAGCAGCAGCAACAGCAACAACAACAGCAAGGCAGCCAACACGACCGCGTCAAGGAGGAACACGACACGCACCACGGCGGCGGCGGCGGAGTTCCTATCAGCCACCCCTATTGAACATGAAACAATAAACCCAAAATACACATAACAGTACACGTCCGACATGCACATAGACGATGTCCACGTTTTCACGCATCTCCAGAAAACAACAAGAAAAGTTCGATACCCTCGATCTTGGTCCTTCGACGACATCTTCCCCCCCCCCCCCCCCCCCCCCCCCGCCCCCCG